>OZ035997.1:88462464-88467464 GCA_964035015.1 Corallium rubrum
TCGTTTTATTCCTCTCTGGCTGCTTCGTTTGTGGAGAAAACTGCTCGGATAAGTACATAAATTTATCGTCTTTCGTTTGTAATGCATCTGGATCTGAGAAGTTGTATTTTTCAAGAGAAATTTTCTTCTTCAAGAATTGGATTTCGCAATTCTACTCACTTCGAATCTGTGGAAATTATTTGGATTATATGGATATTATGCATGGTCGAAAGAAGCTATTGTTATCACAGTACTGGAATGTAAAGATTACTCCCTCTTCTGTTCCTGTTCATTTGGGCAATTTAAAAGCGTGTAATGCATCACTGAATGTAAAGATCAAGCGACACAAAAGTCCGTGTACTTACTATTCAAATTCGGTAGCTACGCTTCACTTGGTTCTGAATGTGGGCGACTTAGTATTCAAATTGAATCCTGGTCCTGACAATAATTATATTGCTTCTATTGTTTCACAGCTGAATGAGCGTTATTCCCGCCCTCGACAACAATTAACACGAAATAACTTAATAAACGTTTACTGTAATGATAAATCGAATGCTAATTGCAATAAAAAACAACTGGTATTATGCAATTTTAATGCTCGCTCTGTTAGGAACAAAACGGCCGAGATCTTTGACTATATATGTGAATCTGAAGCAGATTTGCTCACAATCACTGAGCATTGGTTAACTTCTCGTGATGCTGCGATCAGAGCGGAGTTATGTCCGAATGGCTACAAGATGTTTGATCATCCAAGATTAGATCGTCGAGGAGGAGGGACTGGGTTAATTTATCGTGAGTCGCTGAATGTTGAAAATATTGATGCAGGTGCCAGTGTACAGGATTCCTATGAGTTTTCGCCTTTTCGGAGTGGACAATTAAGTCACCATCACATAATTTGCGGATAGTTGTTATCTACAGACCACCCTATTCAGCTAACCATCCTGTCTCAACAAGCCGTATTTTTTACTGAATTTTCCGAATACTTGGAATCACTTGTACTTCGCAAGGAACAACGTTGATAACAGGTGATTTCAATATTCACGTGGATGATGCAAATGACGTTGACGGTAGAAGGTTTCTGGATATGTTAACCTCATTTGGACTAAATCAACACGTTAATCAACCTACACATTGCAATGGTCACACATTGGATCTAATTGTAACACGCATGTCTGAATATCTTGTTACCAGAATGCCATTCGTAGACCATTTTATATCTGATCATGCTGCCATTTTATGCTGGTTAAACTCTGTTAAACCTTGCTTATCTGTGAAAACTGTTAGTTTTAGGAAGTTTAAGTCTATTGATCGGGATCACTTTAAACGTGACTTGCTTGCCAAGCCACTGTGTACCGAGAAACAAGCAAACACTATAGATGAATTAAATACGTACGTGAAAGAATATAATACCACCCCATTAGAAGTTCTCAATTGTCATGCCCCCATAAAAACACGTACTAGAGTATCCAGACCTACTGTTCCATGGTATAGTGATGCTATTGATTTAGCTAAGCGACAACGCAGGAAAGCAGAGCGGAAATGGAGGAAAACAAAATTGACTGTTGATCTGAATGTCTATAAGGCCAAAAAGAATTATGTGACTTACTGTGACGACTTCACGTCACCTTCGAGTATACACGGTCTGTATATATCCGGAGAAGCACCCCTTCCTACAACTTGCATAGACGGGGAATATGAGTAATATAATTTTTAATATTTCAACGATAATACAATAAATAATTAATTATCAAATACTATTCCTATGATATCAAATAATTGTCTTTCTATACGTTCGATACTTATCGTTCCTATTTCTTCAAGCCCTCAGACCGGCCAAAGCTTCCTCTTCTTTGCTTCTTCTTCTTCTTTTACGTTTGCTCCGGAGTCTTTAGAAATAGTACGCCTTTACCAATAACCCTTCGAACTCGTGAATCGTGATCACTCTTGTGGTCCTGGTCAAAATCCCGTCAAATCGTTTATCACTACTCCTCAACTGCTTCTTCGGTCACCCAGCAACTATAATAGATCCCACTGCAGAAAGACTAGCTAACTTCGCCTTGGTGAGCCAACGACGGCTTATCCCACACCGCAAAACGCTTCAGCCTCCTCGTGGTTCTCTTTGCCTCGCAGTTACGCACGAGTAACTGCTTTCGGATGTTAAATTAATTTCTTGACGATAGTGTTCTGTGGTTCTCCCCGAATCTAACTACGGTCTTTGGTACAAGGCCTTCGACTCCTTCACCACCGTTGATTCTTTCAGAGAGGTTCTTCTTCGTATCTATCTTCACCAACGTCTCCTGTACCAGAGTTCTCACTTCACCGTTTGTCGAGTTCTCACTGCCCTGTTCTAAAGCTTGTCACCCATTTTTATCCTTTTTCTCAATCTCGAGGGAATTACAGAGGAAATTAATTCAGTTCCTAATTTACATTTTACAATAACTAAAAGAATAATCTTACTTCGTCACACTTACTTGATGAATAGAGCTCGTCGAGAATATTACTCTACATTTATGGAAGAGAATAGTAGTGATCAAAGAAAGTTGTTTGGTGCAGCAAAAAGTCTGCTTGGTGTGAAAGATGAACTCTGTCTCCCTGATCATCTCGATAAAACTGTACTTGCAAATGATATTGCTAGATTTTTTATTCGTAAGGTGGAATGTATTCGAAATGACATTGATTCTATCTGTGTCAATCCATTGCAACGAGGCCTCGTACCAGCTGATAAGCCCATACTGAATACACATCAAGTCCTGGATTCTTTCAAGATATTAGATCATTGTGAAGTATACGATATTATTCAGCGATCTGCCAAAAAATCCTGTTCACTGGACCCAATTCCAACCAATTTGGTCTGCGACTTTCTAGACGTTCTGATGCCAGTGATTTTAAAGATGGTGAATACTTCTCTTTCTACTGCACATTTCCCGGAAGAATGGAAGGAAGCTCTTGTTAAACCACGGCTGAAAAAAGGTGTTCGGGATCCAGCTTATAAGAACTTGCGACCTATTAGTAATTTACAATTTGTCTCTAAAGTCACCGAAAGAGCAGTGTTCGATCAGCTGTACACTCATGTAATTGATAACGATCTATTTCCCTTATTCCAGTCGGCGTACAGGCAATTTCACAGTACGGAGACAGCCCTGTTACGAGTTATTAATGATATTCTTTTCAACATGAATCGGAAGCACGTGTCGCTTTTAGTTTTGCTGGATTTAAGTGCAGCGTTTGACACTGTGGATCATACCATCCTATTACATCGTTTAGAGACCTCATTTGGTGTCACAGGATCAGCGCTCGATTGGATTTCTTCATATTTGTCTGGTCGCACTCAGCGTGTTTCAGTTAACGGGGGATTGTCAGACACTTGTCCTGTATCTTATAGTGTTCCTCAGGGCTCTTGTTTAGGGCCCTTACTCTTCACAATTTACGCTAGTAAATTGTTTGAAGTTATTAAGATGCATTTACCTGAAGCTCACGCATATGCTGATGATTCCCAGTTATACCTATCGTTCCGACCGGACAGTAAATTTTAATGTTCATATTACTAAAACATGTAACCTGGCCTTTTATTTTCTACATAATATACGACGTATTAGAAAGTACCTTACACACGAGTCCACGCAAAAGCTTGTACTTGCTTTGGTCATTGGACACTTGGATTATTGCAATAGCATCTTTTATGGATTGCCAGCGAATCAAATTAACAAGTTACAACGTGTTCAAAACGCAGCAGCTAGATTGGTGTCTAACACCCCTCGTTTCTGTCACATCTCTCCTGTTATGTACCGACTGCACTGGTTGCCGGTGAAGTATAGAATTATCTACAAAGTCATTTTAATTACATTTAAGGCTATGCAAGGCAATGCTCCAAGGTACATTTCAGATTTGATAACTTTTAAACAACAATCCCGTTATGGTTTGCGCTCAAACAACGAGTGTTACCTTGGGTACCCTAAAGAAAGAACCAACAAAACCACAGGAGATAGAGCATTTGCCGCAGCTGCGCCAGCTCTGTGGAACTCATTACCTACCAGTCTTAGGGCTGAGAACATTTTACTTAATTTTAAATCATCTTTAAAAACTTATCTTTTTAAATTAGCATATGAACAGTAGGTGTAGTTTTTATTGATCATAGTTTTAGTCATTTGTAAATGAATGCTGTATCTATATTTTGATTGTATTTATCTTATTTAATGTAAAGCGCATTAGATCATATACATATGTATTTTGCGCTATATAAATTTTAAATATTATTATTATTATTAAACCACTACATCCGAAAAATAAGCTTCTTCTTTAAAGTCGCTACGTCTTATCCAAAATATCCTGGCATTTTACTGTTGCTACCTTGTCCAAAACTTGGGTCTCTGAAAATATTGATTCTGTTGCAAACAAATACATCCGTAAATGGCTCGTAATCCAAAAAAAATACCAGTATCCGGAACATTGAGTATCGTCTTTCTAACCCGTAACAAATTTGGTCTAAGTATTTTCCCACCATCTATCAAATTCACTCAGTTTCAAACAGTTCTTCGAAATGCCTAAAAAACATCTCCCAACGAATCAATAAAAGAGCTTTGGAAATCAACTAATAACAGCACTAACATTCAGTATGATATTTACAACTCTACTAAGGAAGTTATCAAAGAATTCCGCTCTGGACAAGAGGATAAACTTCAAAACCACTTGACCTGTCAAGGCTCATTTTTCTCTAATGTTACGAAATTCTCCTTACCAAAGCTAAACAAATTCTGGTCTGCTTCTCAATCTAAACTACCAAAAAACATCTATAATTTTACTATGCGTTATATCAATAACTCTCTTCCTACCCGCAAAAACCTTTCCAGATGGGGTATATCATCAAGTTCTGACTGTTCCTTTTGCTTACGCCCAGAAACTCTCCTACACGTGGTTGCCGGATGTCAATCATACCTTGAACGTTTTACGTGGAGACACGACTCTATTCTGAACTTTCTTGCCAAGACCCTTACAAACTGCCAATTGCTCCAACCTTTTTGTTG
>OZ035997.1:88472464-88672464 GCA_964035015.1 Corallium rubrum
CTGATTCGCAGGGTAGTTATACGCCAGATAGAAAAAAATGTCCTCTTAATCAGCTCAAAATAAATCGTCTCAAACAACAGCTAAACATTTGTTTATCATGATGCTATGGTAATATGGATTAAATAGGCAAGAGCTTGCTTCTCTTTCGAGATAGTTATAATGTTCACTGTAGCTGTCACAAGAGTCACAATTTCATTACTTTAAACTGCACAAAGCAAGTTAGACTTAAGTTGAAGGTTATAGAATTCGCTAAAATGTCCAACAACTCTACTGCTAGGTGCAAGTTTGGTGTAAATGAGATGTGTGTTTGAAAGTGGTAGAAACAAAAATGTAACAGACGTTCGGCAAGCTCAATTACTCAGAGAAGATTCCTGAGACACAAGACAGGATTCGAACCTGCAACCTTCTAATGACTGATTAGACGCTCTAACCATTGAGTCACTGAGGCTCAGATGGAGAGCTAAGGTTGCAAATTCATAGTCATATATGTGCTCCTAAGTGGTAGCGTTTGCATATGAGATTGTTAAAGTGACCTGATAAGTTGTACGTATACATGTAGTGCATGTGGTATGTTTGCGAACTTGGTGTAATATCTAACAGACGTTCGGTGGACGTTCGTCAAGCTCAATTACTCAGAAAAGATTTCTGAGACTGGTCATTAGAAGGTTGCAGGTTTGACCATGTCTGGGGTCTCAGAAATCTTTTCTGAGTAATTGAGCTTGACAAACGTCCACAGGAGGTCTGTTCCATATTACACCAAGCTCGCAAATGTACATGTATACGTACAACTTATCATGTCACAAAAATGCTGCTAGAGACAAAATGTGACAATTGTGGATATTTAAAGTAGTGTATTGTTTTAAAAAGTTGCCGTGAATACTAGTTTGTGTTTGGTATTTACTTAATTTGAGGGACTTGACTTATACTGTATACTCAGAATACTATAGAAATTAAAATTTTCTGGTCGAAAAAATGGGAGTTGACTTACACACAAGGTTAACTTATGCTGCAAAATACAGTAAATTAATGTAACAGTTTAAAATAAAATAACGGTAGGTCACAGAATATTAGATTCATCTAATATGGAATATTGGGTGAGACAGAAGGTCGAGCATAATATTGAAATTTGATACTTAAATATTTCCCATATCAGGTGAAGATGAATCCAATATGTTTTATATATTGAATAAATAATCTTGCAACTGACAAATGAATAAATCTTTTGCAACCTGCCAAAAGGTTGCTGTCCAATACATAAGAGATAAATCCCAAGAATGGGGGATGTATGCTATATACAGCCCTGAGGATGTGTAGTGTCCGAGGGCTGTATATCGCATACATCCCAATGTTCGATGGATTTATCTGACTTATTTCATGATTGAGGAGGTTTTCCAACAAATTTTTGTCTATTTTTTTCCACCCTGGACAAAGATTTTGCTAGTTTTCTCTTCATTTCTTATCTAATTAGTGTTCATAGGGCTGTATGCAATATACAGCCTGCTGAACATCAAAGAAAACCGACTCAATCATGAAATAAGTATAGGTAATCGCATGGGGCTGAGGAAAATTAAGGTTTAATTTCACAAGACTAGTGTTTTAAAAAATTTACAAAATTGCCTGAGTCACGAAGCGATGAGGGTAATTTGTAACATTTTGAAAACACAAGTGAAATTGAACCTTAATTTTATGAGAACTCATGAGATTATGTGTTAATAATATAGTGGGTAAAATTATTCAAGAGCTATGTATGTCCAGAAAATGTCATGGTTGGTGCTCAGCAACATTCAAATTTTCCTTGCTCTATCACCGACCTGTTGCTTTCCTTTTGTAAACACAGGCAAAAGTTCATAATTTCTAGTGTATTCATTTTCACTAATAGTTTACACTCCTCGAATAGTTTAAATTAGTTCAAAGTAAACAAAAATGCATTTTCAGACTGAAAAACCTTGCAGATTTGTTGAAAATAAGTAAGTCCTCTGAGGTTCACTGTTACTAAGTAACAAAGCAACCAATCACATGCAAGTACTGCTGATCAAGGAACCAATCAAGTGCAAGTACTTTTGCCCTGAATTACAAAAAAAATTCCCCTCTTCATTATCGAATCATATTCGAGTAATTTTGCCCTGTATATTATTAATAGTACAGTAACTGTCGTACATCCCAAAATATATTTGGACTGACACATGATGCTAATGTTGACATTTAATTGGACCATAAGTGAAGGGTCTATAATTGATATATTATACTGAAACATATACTCTTTCCAAAAAAAAACTTAAATACAGTAATTAAAAAAAAAATTGTCAGATTTTCATTGTCTGTTTCCATTCTGTTGATATTAAGTGTCGTCTCAAGGCTTCTAGATGCATTC
This sequence comes from Corallium rubrum, assembly GCA_964035015.1. NCBI lineage: Eukaryota > Metazoa > Cnidaria > Anthozoa > Scleralcyonacea > Coralliidae > Corallium > Corallium rubrum. The sequence continues at coordinate 88,474,836 of OZ035997.1, forward strand.
TTTGTTGCTTTCCTTGTATTTTCTGAATTCCTATTTTCTTGTAACCTAACAATTTTCTTGTCAACACCTGAATGTTAAAGTGAAACATCTTCTTGTTCCACCATTGTTGACAGCTTCATTTTTGTTTCCATGTGTGACATTCACATGTGGTACATGTATATGAACTTGAATACCCAGCTATTTCACTTCAATCAATGGATAGTAAAAAGACTGGATGGGAAACTAAAGTCACGTGAGGTGTCTCCAGGCCACTGATTGGCTGAAAAGCACTTTTCTTTGCTCGAGAGATGTTGAAACATAGTTGCAAATTGTGATGTCACAATGGCGAGTTATGGCGTATAAAGTATTGTTGATTTCACTGTCACTAATGCTTTTGACTGGGATTTTCTGTGACCTCTTCATATTTTTTCTTGTCAACATCTTTGTTCTTGTTTTTTGTTCTTTTATACTGATTCATTGCCGAAATGAACCTGCCTAAGCCACGCAACAACTCTCCAGGTAAGTGTAGATCGTTCTTGTTTAGATTATTGTCAGTTTACTAGTAGAGGAAATTGCATCCCCGAATAGCAGTCTGTTTTGCCTAATTTCTTCCGTATTTTGCAAAAATGGGGATGGGTATTTTAAGCATTTAATCTGTGTATTTTTATCTATGGTATGCTTCAGCTAGTAGATCTTTCCTTTTATTGTGGCTTAATCATATTTACAAACACTAAGCTTATTTTTTAAGTTGATTTTTTTCGATAAGAATTTGTGCCTTTGCAAAGAGAATTGTGTAAGATGGTTGCTAGGTTTTAGGTCACTATTAGGTCACTTCTATTAACTTACTGCTGGCTCCTTTCTGTTTTGTCCTCTAGGAGTCAATTACATTACAACCTGATGACAACAGTGTGGTGGAAAGCCTCTTCAACAACTTGAAGTCATGCTATAAATCCCAAGATCCAGATGATTTTAAAACTCTTTTCCTCCAGCAACAAGAGAATGCTATGGAATGTAGTGACAACAGAGGAAGAACATGGCATCTGCTCAAAATAAGATGGTGTTTCCAGCTTCACTCTGCATCCCTAAATGCTTACCAAATGCTTAAGGATAGTGGTGTGTTTATAATATTACCAAGATAGCAGAACTCTGAAAGACTATAGTTGTTTTAAAAAAGGAAAATGATTCTAATTTTCTAGATTTAGTGAAAAAAGATTTTCTTACTAGAAGTAACCCAAAAGATAGTGTTGTGATGTATGTAGGTATCATACACAACAGGGCCGTAGGAAGATGTTTCAGGTTAGAGGGGGCTTATGAATATGAATATGATTTTCCATTTATAATTTATGTTCAAATATAGATTAGAAAATGACTGCTCAAAACATGCGTGTTGTATAATATCTCAGTCTATAATTGCTTACTAATAGTCACAAGAGTATCATAATTATACATCATTGGTATTCCAACTTTGCATGCTATATATTTTAACTATGAAAAATCCATTATATATCAGCAAAATACCATAATAGATATTAGGCTTTTATTTTACAATCAGACTAACTATACAATACATTTGTTTTGAGCAGCTATTTTTATGAGCCAGCTTTAAAACTGTATATATAGAAAGGTCAAAAAAAATCCCAAGTTCAAAACTGTAAAGCATATTTTTTTCTTTATAAACAAGATGTTTTTTTGAAGTCTTTTTAATAAACTTTCATTACAATGTAAGGTGATGCATCTGGGAAAGCACTGGAATTCACGGGCTATTGTTGATTTTTTACCTTTCCTTGTTAGACTCCCAGGCCATGGGGAATTGACAACATTTTGCTCAATCATATATTACCTATGGGTAATATAAACGTTTAAACATATAATGGTTGAACTGTAAACTTTTATTACAACTGGTTTATATTTTTTGCACCTATGGGTTTGGGGCTTTTCCCAATTTTTTACTAATAGATCATGCCCTGTACCCTGGGGTATTTGTTGTGATCAGGCCCACACAGAGACTAAAGTGGGCCCGGGGCAAAATAAAGAATTGGGGCCCCCCTTGCAAAAATTTCACATACCATTTTACAGATAAATCTATATATATATATATATATATATATATATATATATAATATATAATATTAGGGGGGCCCTCTCGAGCTGGGGGCCCAGGGCAAATTGCCAGTTGCCCCCCCCCCCCCCTCTGGGTGGGCCTGGTTGTGATTGTAGGGGGTCGGCCCTGGGGGGAAGCTGATAATAGATGCATAAATCACATGTAATTTAATATCTTTGTACATATGCTGCAGTTACAATTTTGTTTATTAATAAAATACAGTTAATATGACATTTATGTGAAATCAGTTGTTAAATTGCAAACAGGTAAGAGACTTCTTATTATCCCAGCTGTGTACTGTACAGATAAATTCTTAGTCAATGGCATAAATCACTGATAACATGCTAATTAAAGAGCAGGGATAAACAGCAAAGTCATGACACACAATTGTCTACACAACTTACAAATAAATTAAAAAAGACAAGCTTTTTATGGATCTACTTTTCACAGGTGCTAATGGGGTATTATCAATTAATTATTGTTTGAGCAATTCACTATCCGATTTCCTTGTACTGCTCCTAATTTTAAGATATGGTCAGATAGACATTTCAGGGGAAGAAAAAAAAGCAAAAATTAACGGATCCACAGATGTAAGTCTGCCTAAGGACAGAGATGGAGTTTGCTTTTCGACACCTGGTAAATTCTTACTAAATGTTTTTGCAATGTTCCCTAACATTATACAGTTTTCTCGCACTTTACTAGTCATTGGCATTCATTAGCTGTGCAAACCATTGTATCTTGTCTTTGGTTTTTCTACAGACATATCCAGCAACATAGGCAATAACAGATTTATCAGAAGATGTATAAAAGCACAGTCTTGTTTTCAGTCTCTCGTTCCTATGAACCGAAGTAGACCTTGTTTTCATGTGACGTCACAATTTGCAACTAGGTTTAGACTGCTGACATCAGCTAGTTTCCTATCCAGTTCTTTTACAATCCATGCTTCAATTAATTAAATACCACAAAGTGGAGGGTAGAAGTTAGATGGGATGACTCTCTGGGACCTTTTTGGAAGGCTGCGCCAAGTGACGTATTGAACTTTACTGCGCATCCCACAATCTTTGGAAACAGTTGTGGACCATAAATTGGCGACTATATTAAGGGCGGGGGAGGGGACGAGGAGGGGCCAAAACCCCACACTTTCCACACTTTTGAGATTAGGGTTAGGGGGTTAGGGTTAGGGGGGTATTGGGATAGGTTTTCATTAAAATCCATGCTTTGTAAGGCTACATCTTCGGAAAAGGTCCCAGAGAGTCATCCCATCTAACCTCTTCCAAAGTGGAGGGTTGCTCTACGATTAACTAACTGGTCACATGGTACGAATCTAACTCTCTGAATGGACAATTTACAGTTGAGGTATAATTTAGATAAATACAGTAAGTGTATTATGAAGACCTTATTGTCCCCGAGCCCGGGCGTAGGGCCGAAGGCCCGGAGCCCGGGTGAGGGTGCTAATCTCGACACGCGTGGAGTACACGCGAAATTACACGCAAGGGGGAAAGAAATTCTGCGAGATGTTTATATATATATATATATGTCAACAAATCCGCAACTTTCGCAGTTCGAATAGCAGGGTACTGGTAACTAACCTGGTAAATTATTCAAATTATTTAAATTTACGTCAGCAAATTATAATTTATAAGTTCGGTTGGATTACGAAATAGTTTTTCAACGGTCATGACAAAAGAAATCTTTGCCAGAAAAAATGGTTTCAGCTAAAATGTACATTAATATTACTATGAAAAAAGACCAAAGAAAGAAGGCTAACAAGAGAATGAAGAGATGTGCCAGCGAGAAAAAGACAACAATAAAGACGACTTAAAACCACTGGAAATAGCCTAAAAATTAATACGATAAAGACCGAAAACGATTCCGACCGAAATGTAACTGAAAGAAGCAGGATGTGTCCTGAAACTGTTCAAAGCCAGTAAAGAATTTTGCTCTGGTGTATTCTACATAACTCGAGAGGGAACGATGAAGAAACTTTGAAACAAACGGCTTTTTAGATCATGAAGAGAACTCAATGATGCCTTGTCATATTTATTTGGTCAACAACGAAAAAAGTAAGAAACCACGAACGAGAAAACAATCCGAAAAGACTAGACTGAATTGGCAGTGTTTGTGATCACAAAAGCAGAAGAAAGTTTAACGGTAGGAGATTCGTATTTAACAGTTTAGCTGAGTTAAAACGGAAGAAATCTTGAAAATTATAATTAACATAAATAATATATTGTCTACGATTGTCTTTCAACGCTAGGACGTTGACATTGTGTGATTTGTGTCTTTTCTTGGCCATTGTTTATATATATTTTTGAATGAAAATTTGTCATTTGGTTCATCTCGTTGTTTGTTTTTTAATATTGACATTGCATGTTCTTTCGGTGTGTCACTACACGACTACAGATGAACCTTGCTAACTAATTTTCTGGATGTTTTCTGATCTGTGTTCAGTATTGATTAATACAACAACAACAAAAAAATTGGGGGGGGGAGGGGGCGGGGGGGTAAAAATGCATATAACGCGGGCGAGGGGTTGTTGCGTTCATGTATTTCTAGTAAATTATCTAAATACAGCAACTATTACTTGCTCTTATAATACACACACACAGTGAACAACTACAGCAGCAGAAATCTTGTAAACAATTATATGTTGGCCTAAGATATTTCTGATAAACTGATCATTTTGAAACAAGACCGGTTATAGAGCAAAGTCCATTTAACTTACTTGTAGCGCCAAGTCGCCTGGTATCCCGAGCAATATAGTTGGCAAATATGATAGACCGCATACTGGTCTTCCCCGACCCACTTTTACCCATCAAAAGCACCTGAAATATGAGAACAAACCCTTTGGTCACAGATCGTGCTATCAAACTATATGTAGTTCATGGGTATGACATTGCATGACAAGTTCACACTACAAACACAAACTACAGGGAAATTGTTGGCTCACAACAAACACATATTAAAGTTAATCAACGATTCCCGACATTTAATGTCTAAGAAAATAACACATCGTATGAATACTCGCCTTTTTCTTGTTCATTTTGAACACACGTATAGAGCAGCAGAATGAAAATGAAGGAAATTAGGAAATTGTGCAAGATCATGTGATGTGTCGGGCTGGAAAGGCCAATGGGTTAAAAAGGTGTCAATTTCAGTTTGCGGGTAGTTGTGGGACGGTTTCATCATGGATGAAACTTGAGGAATATATTGCAACGATAATCGAAATTAAGCCTAGCGAAATCCACGGTTTGTTTAATTTTATTCATTAAAAAAATAATTATCCCCGAGCCCGGGCGGAGGGCCGAAGGCCCCGAGTACATATATATATATATATATATATATATATATATATATATATATATATATATATATATGTATGTATGTATGTATATCCAATCAAATCGCCAACTTTCGCGCCTCAAGCGAAACAAAATCTTTGTCAGAAAAATTGGTTTACAAATGACCGAAGAAGGAAAGCTAAGAAGAGATGTTGCAGTGAGATGAACCAAACGATACTAAAACACGACTAGAAACCATCGAAAAAAACATGAGAAATTGCGATATAAAGATCGGAAAAGATGCCGCCAAATGTGACTGAAAAAAAACCAAAAAGATGTTTCTTCGTGTGTCTGTTCATGGTCTGTTCAAAGCCAGCAAAAGACTTATGCACTGGTATATCTTGGCTCGAGAGAGAACAGTGAATTGAAAGGAACATCAACACAAACACTGTTTCACATTTTGAAAATAATTGTTGCTTTTTGCCAGGAGCGCCGAGAAGGGGGGGTAGCCAGGGCAACTGCCCCGGGGCCCGGGGCCCGCTAGGGGCCCGCGATCACAATCCGAAACACGCGTTTAATACACGACTGGGACTGACGCACTCTTCCAAACTTGTCCGATATAAGCTTTGTTAGAAATTCTTTCAATCTGTGATGATGTGAAGACAGTGATTTACTAGCTGGGAGAAATCGGGTGAATGGTATGTATTCAAATCGCTATTGTTTTTCATATGCAAATTTGTGAGTTTTCAAAAGGAATAAATGCTAATGTCTCATATTACCACCGCAACTTGCCAATTTGTGGCTTTAGAAACTTACTAGTTAGATTAGACGTAGACTTCCGCAGCTCCGCTTCGCAAACACCATTCTTTGCTCCAAGTCTTTTCATTGAAACTTGAAAGCTTAAACTATTGTGTTGTCCGACGTCAGTTGTTGTGTTTGTGAAGTCGTGAGGCTCTGCGCTCTCATTGCCTTGGTTTTGTTAAATTTTGCGGCGCGAGTTGACTCAGTTGCGCGAAAGGTTGACTTCACCGATATAATTGCCATGTTCGCTATGAAGAAAGCCCGTAAAGCGGCATTTTAATTATCAAATAGTATTAGTGATTTAGTGTTCATTTGAAGATTAAAAGAATTTTGTTAAAGTTAAACCAGAGAACGTCTGAAACTTTAATCATGAATCCTGGTTTCGCCTCTTCCATATTTAAATTAATCCAAAGCATTTGCTTTTGTGATATGTGTATATAATATTAATAATACGTTTTAGACCAATTCAAATGTTTAAAACAGTCAATAAATTGTATTAGTATGATACAGTATCATATATTACAGTACTGTGTGTAAAAAATTGTCTCAAATCTTCACTGCTTCCAATCGTCATTCGTCAGAAACATTTAGGGGCCCGCGGTCCCATCTATCCCCGGGGCCCATCCTGGCTCTTGGCGGCCCTGCTTTTTGCTACGAACCGAACGAGAAAACCACGGAAACCAAACGCCGTAGCCCGTATGGCAGTGTTTGAAGAATCTGAGCAGAGCCAAAACAAAATTTTACGGTAAGCAGTGATTCGTATTTAACTTACCAGCTTTCTTTAGCTGATTAGAGCCAGTATATATCCGAAACCTTTTCAATATTAAACTCAGTTAAAACAGCAAAAATCTTGTCAAATTATAGACATTTTCTCAGGCGTTTTTTTCTTCCATGGTTCGAGTGAAACTTTGCATTATAGTTCTTCCCTGGTTAGGCCAATGGAATTGAGGTTTCAGGTTTTCAATTTTCAAAATGTGATGCGGCTTTTGTTCATTATTCACTATTTGTACCATATTCATTTATCTTGTCCGAAAATATAATGAAATCGATCTGTGGACCTATCGGGCCATCGCCCATGCATCGTCAGCCCAACGGCCCAACGGTTTCTTTGTCAACCTGACTCAACCAAAAACTTCTTGTGACATACGTTCATTTCAAGTCGTGTTTTATATCACATAAGTATTCATATCTCAAATACATACCTGCTCCACATCAATACTTGTCCAATGTCCAAAAAGCAGGCAAAACAGTGTGAAACCATGGTTTAAAAACCACGCGGCGATACGCACTGACACCGTCGAATAAATGGCGACCGATCATCGCTGATGCGGCTTCGCCATTTATTAATAAAAAGTATATATACACGCTGTGCAAATGATGTAAATAGTATATTTGATAGTCCTGATGTGGAAAATCTACCAATAATGAAAATTATTTTGAATAATGAAAAATTCATGCGGTAGTTTCAAGCCCATGCGGGCGGTGGACGGTAAACTGAAACCTCAGTTCCATTGGCCTTAGTTTTTCCTCTCTTATACCTATAGTTTTCAGGCTGTTACCTACGTTTATTACTTCTGATGTTTTTCTTTGAGTTTCAACATTATACTTGGAACATGAGGAATCATATTATTAAAACAGTTTAATAGGCACTTTGATATAAGCGTCTGTAATTATTGTTTCTTTTTGCTATTAGTTTCTGGTGCTATTAGGTCGTGACACCAGTTTTTTCCTCAGCCACTGCTTTATTATTTAGGAATAAAACATTGCTTTTGGAAATTGGTCTATAATAGAAAAACTACATTCATAAAAGTGATAAAACAGGATGTAAAGGAGGCCAGGGGAGGGCAAGGGTGTTTATATTTGTATACAAAAACAGATCAGGTGCTTATTTTGATCGGGGGGGGGGGGGGGGGTGTTAGTTAATAATTAACAATTATTCACCGAAGTGGAGGTGAATAGTGCTGGATATTCACCGAGCCGCTTCGGCGAGGTGAATATCCACACTATTCACCGACACTGAGGTGAATAATTGTTTTAGCATATACCTCATAAATGAAATAACAAGTTTAACATTCTAGATCTTATATTTTCGGTATTTTATACAAGACACGGCCGCTAGCAACTTGGGCACTATATAACGGCACTTGGCGTACTCGATATTTGTCGACAAAACAGTTTTCACAACTTTTGAATATATTAATGGCTAGAAAATTGTAAAGAAACATACCTGTGGACACTCTTCTACTTAATTTTGTTGACTTTTCTCGTTATTCTACAACATGAGCCTTGTTTATCAATAAAATCTTCTGCTTCGGTAAACAAAGCAAAACTGGCCGCCATTTTGTTTTGCCTGCAGGTGAATAGTGCAGGATATCCCGAGCTAGAGGAACCAATCAGATTGCGTAAAAAGCACTATTCACCTGCGAGGTATATGCTAATAATAATAATAACTAGAAATACATGAATGCAACAACCCCTTGCCCGCTTTTATTAACTGCTTTCTTGAAACACCCCCCACCCACCCACCCTGATTAAAATAAGCACACCTGATATACAGCCAATATAAAAACAAACAGATGTAAAAACAAATGATAATCCTCAAGAAAATTCTATAATTTATGAATAAGATGACTAAACTGATTTAACATATTATCAAATTCTGGTTGTACAAAATATGCTTTTAGGAGGTTTCAAAAAGGATTATTTTTAACAACCTTTAAATGGCTTCCCCATGCATACATGTTTTGCAAAGGCAGAATTAAAAGTCAACAGCTCAAAAATTACATTTATAATAGAGTCCGAGATAAAAACAATGCGGTGGAATCGGATTCTAGAAAGAAGTATTAAACAGACAACGTTTCAGTCGAAAATTTGGAAATACAGCCAAAACAATCGCCAAAATCCCATGAGTGATGAGTATTTAATAATAAAAGGTCTACATAAGCTTATAAAGGTAGGGTTTTAAGTTAGCTTTAGTTAAGCTGATTTATGGTTTGGACGAGCAAAGAGAAAGCACGAAAACGTGAAGCTGTATATTGTTTAATAGGTTAAGCGAAAACTTGAAAATAACAAGAATCCTACCGTTATATTTGACCGCGGAGTGAGTGGTTGCAGATCGAGTTTTTGTTTATCGTACGGCGTTTGGTTTCTTCAAGTTCTCTGGTTTCTCTTCAAGATATATTAAACGGGTTGTTTGTATCCTTCTTTTCTTCGTGCTCCATTTCGCTTCGTTTAAATAAACGAAAGCAAAATACTACTTGTTTGAGGAGTTCATAGTTTTCTTCGTCGCTTGACGTCGTACCAAACATATATATAAATATATATATATATATATATATATATATATATATATATATATATATATATATATATATATATAAACTATTTCCCAGATTTCGTCTCCCTCGCTTTTTCTACACGCGTGTAAAGTGGACTACACGCATGTCGAGATTAGCACCCTCACCGGGCTCCGGGCCTTCGGCCCTACGCCCGGGCTCGGGGATAATAATGAAAACTTTATTAATAGAACATTTATAGATATATACAATTGTAAATCTCACTTCTTGAGGTAACCTACAATTGACTACTTGAATCACTTATACATGCATGGTTATAATTTTGTATACAAAAATTGTTAATTATTTATAGTAATAGTTACTTTAAATGTTCATTAGTTCGGGATTTGTCCATTCTTTATTTCTACAGCAAAATATGTAGTACGTTGATCGTATGGCAATAGATATAATTTTCCTGATACAATAATAATAATAATAATAATAATAATAATAATAATAATAATAATAATAATAATAATAATAATAATAATAATGATAATAATAATAACGATTTAATGAAGCATTTCTACGTGGTAGCTCCACATCTTCAGTTAGCAAATAAATAGATTGGTAAACAGGTATAAAAACAAGTATGAAATATTACTTATAACTATGCTTAATAGTACGTATACTATGTATATTTAATGTATTAAAAGCGGGCGAGGGGTCGTTGCGTTCATGTATTTCTAGTAAACATTATAATGAGAGCTAGGATTAAGCCGTAAGGTTGGAATTAGCACTAGACGTTTAATCGTATTTAGAATTCTGGATGTTTATAGGAATTGAGATATATTTCTCGTATCGCAGCTGTGGTTGTTTTTAGTCCACAACCTCCTTGTATGGAGTACAGTGGTCCACTGGTAACAAGTTAATTTTGTCCCTGAAAGTTTATAATTTGTTTATTGGTCCAAGAGATAAAGACAATTAGAAAAAACAATGAATATTGATATAAGCAACAACGTGTACCATTGAGCAATCTACGTCAATAAAGCTACTCGGTGCGGAAATAGATGAACAGCTTAATTTTAACAAGCATATTAGTGAGGTTTGTAAAAAGGTTAGCAAGCAAGTAGGTGTAAGGATGCGTTTAAGAAATCTTATTCCGGAAGAATTGCTAAACTTCAAATTTATCAAACTGTTCTACTACCTCATTTTATGTATTGCCATTTAGCATGGCATTTTTGTCGAGCTTCGGATAGTCGTAAGCTAGAAAGAGTGCAAGAGCGGGCTTTACGTGCAATTTTTAACACTAAAACGGACACGTATGAACAATTACTGACTAAAGCTAACCTTCTTTCATTATATAATAGATGTTTGCAATTATATAAGGCATTGCTATACTAATGTTTAATTAAGTGAAAAATTATCTTGTACCACCATACATTCGAGACTTATTTTCTAATAATTCTGAGACTAGAACATATAATTTGAGAAATTCTGATTTTAGAATACCTCGTTTTAATACTGTAAAATATGGAAAACATTCAATTCGATATGTAGGACCATTTTTATGGTCAAAGTTAAATAAAGATGTACCTAGCTACCTACCTATCTACCTGTCTACCTATCTACCTATCTATCTATCTACCTATCTACCTATCTACCTACCTACCTACCTATACCTACCTATACCTACCTATACCTACCTATACCTACCTATACCTATCTATCTATCCGTCCGTCCGTCCGTCCGTCCGTCCGTCCGTCCGTCCGTCCGTCCGTCCGTCCGTCCGTCCGTCCGTCCGTCCGTCCGTCCGTCCGTCCGTCCGTCCGTCCGTCCGTCCGTCCGTCCGTCCGTCCGTCCGTCCGTCCGTCCGTCCGTCCGTCCGTCCGTCCGTCCGTCCGTCCGTCCGTCCGTCCGTCCGTCCGTCCGTCCGTCCGTCCGTCCGTCCGTCCGTCCGTCCGTCCGTCCGTCCGTCCATCCATCCATCCATCCATCCATCCATCCATCTATCTATCTATCTATCTATCTATCTATCTATGAGTAATATGATTTTGCTCGTACAATTAAGGATTTACACTACTTGTGATATTTGAAAATTATGCCAAATGGCACTCGCTTAACGGCTCGTGTAATTTTGACAAAACTTTCAAATATCACTTGTAGTGTAAATCATTAATTGTATACTCGCTATCATATGATTACCTATACTTATTATTACAAAATATATATTGTTACTAACATCTATAAAGGAACATGGCCAGAAATCGAGGACAGTCAGCGGCAGTGGCCTGTGGGCTCAGATTCAGAGGAAATATTAATTTGAAGATTCTGATGGCTAAATATCGATCATTTCGGCTATAAACAGAAGTCTATAACAACAAATTAAAGTAGAGTTATTCCCTAAAATGTCTTATTGAACCATTTCTTACCCAAATATCAAATTACAAAAGGTTTAATCGTCTAGACAGGCCTGTACACTCACAATATTAAATTGCCGCATAAATTTCGGTTATTATTTCTGAATCCACAGTCTATAACAATGTAAATAATACAGCGGTAAAGACCATGGGAACCCCTAGCAACAGTACTTTTATAATGGCGATCAAGAACCCGAATTGTCGAGCAATGTTTTGCTTCTTCACGCTTTCTTGGCGCTTGATGGATTAAATTGCAACGACTCTGCAGCATGAAAACCCTATATTTCAAGTCGTTTGGGAACAAGTTTAAATACGTTGCAATGCCTTTAGATGCTGGTCAAAACAAAGTATTGTCCACCTCGAATGCGTCTAGATGTGGGCCCGTGCGAAAAGTCGAATATATGTTGCCAAATTTGCGTCTAAGAAAACCTCACTTCGGCAAATCTTGTGGATTTAACAGGTGCGTATATACAAGGTAAGAGGTAGGAATATAAGCTTCTCGGGAACAAATTCAACCTTCACGGATTGACGCCAGATTTTCAGGAGTTGAAGCTTGCCTAATTTGCTAATCTTTTAGATGTGGGCCCGTATGAATTCTTAACGGGATCTAATAGAAAATGCGTATTGTGAATTTCCCCCTATCAAATCTATTGAAAGCCGCCATCTTGAAATTAGTTGGGAAGAGCCCAACGCGCATGCTTGTCAGCCATGTTGTCCTCGATTTCTGGCAGTACTAGTAATTATTTAAATAAAATAGAAAAGACAAAGCAGTTAAGGTCTTCCTTAAGGTTTGCAGGGTCATTTTGGTAAAGCGCTCTCAATTCGTCAGAATTTATACCACAAAAATAAAATATAGATATCGTTAGATAGTTATTAATTTGTAGAATACAATCAATGTTGTATTTGATTTTGCGATAAACACGAGCCAATAATAGTTGCAAATTTTTAAAGTTCAAGTAAAACCGGAGGGCTTCAGTCGGGGCGACTTATAATTAAGGCGTTTCATTTTGTTCAAAAAAAATTTTCGCAGTTCGATTCCGAGATAAATTTCCAGCAAAACAGTGAGACCGTTTTTTTATTTATTGCCTGGTTTCGATTTTATGACTTATTTTGTCCGAATGTTGGTCGAAAAACAGCATTTTCAACTTTGGTGGTCAATAAATTCAGCAAAGCTCGACATATCAAAAAACGCTGACACCGTTTTGCAGGAAATTTATCTCGGAATTAAACTGCAAAAAAGATTTTGAACAAAATAAAACATTTATTTTACTTGAGTCGCCCCGAATGAAGCCCTCTGGTTTTAATTAAAAAATTCACAATTATTATTAGTTTGCATGTGTTTATCGCAAAATGAAAGACAACTTTGTATTCTAAAAATTAATAGCTTTCTAACGATATCTATTTTATTTTTGTGATAAATTCTGACGAATTGAGAAGGCTTTACCGAAATGACCCTGCAAACCTTAACGAAGACCTTAAAATAATCTTAGCCGATTTTATTGTTGTCGTCGTCCTCCCCCTCGTCATCATCGTCGTCGTCGTCATCGTCGTTGTTGTTGTTGTTGTTGTTGTTGTTGTTGTTGTTGCTGTTGTTGTTGTTGTTGTTGTTGTTGTTGTTGCTGTTGTTGTTGTTGTTGTTGTTGTTATGTTGTTGTTGCTTTTGTTATTATTGCTTTTTCATCATTATCACAGTAAAGATAATGATGGTGATGATCTGTGATGACGACGATGATGATGATGATGATGATGATGATGATGATGATGATGATGATGATGATGATTATAATGATGATGATGATGATAATGATTACGGCGACGACGACGATGATGATGATTATGATGACAACGATGACGATAGCGATTACAATGTTGATGATAATGATGACGACGATGATGATAATGACGATGACATGCAGTTGTGTTTGTTATAACTAACATCGGTTCTTTATTAGTGTGTTAGAAGTGGAAATATTCTTTTCTTTGCGGATGATATTCCCAAGGCTCTTAATTAGGGTTTGTAGCTAAAGGAATCTTCTCAATCTATTACCGTTTGCAAGCATCTTCGTCAGATAAAGAGTTATATGTGAGATGTATACATGTTATAGACATTACTTGGTGGTGCTGGGGGAGTTGTATATAGCTCTCATCTACTTTTAGCCTTTCCTAAACATTGAGTCGTGATCCGCCTCTTTTTACAAGATGTTTATTTTTCTAAATTTTTTAAGGTAACGCTGTTTTCTAACGTTTTTGATACTTTTGCTATATATATACAATCGATCTTCAAGCTTTTATTCCGTGTAACTAAACGTACTTTGTTTGCTCTCTTTGAAATGTAACCACTATATTATACTATATACGCTATTTGCTATAAAGTAGAAAATTAATATTAGAAGCAGTAAAGCGACAATCTGGAGTTAATAATCGCCTTGCCTTTATAATTGTAGTCCCCTTTGATGTATATTATATCCGCAATATTTTTTTCATTCGCAATATCCGTTAGGCGTTCATAGCAATCGATATCATGCAGTCATAATCCGGCGTATAATAATATTTTTCGTGATATGCAATTCTTGCAATAAGCTTGTAATATATAGGAGCCAAAGTGTATAGAATTTCACACATTCTGTAACTGATGTCGTAGTCACTTTGTATTATATAATTTGGTCTTGTCTATTTTTGATATGCTGTTGTCTTATGTGTCTGGGTGTAATACAGAGCTCCACCTGCTTCTATTGTCGGCGGTATATGCGGTCAATACTCATGGAGTTATAAATAAATATCTGCCTAATTTTAAAAGCTTAGATTCCACATTTCAGGAAGTACAAGAGAAAGCTACCAGTTTGTAAACGCATGTTACGCCGCTGCAGAAATTCGACAATCCAATCGCACAAGATCGAGCTTGTCTATAATAAATTAAAGCTGTTCTTTATCTTAAAATCTCATAAGAATTTTAGACGGCGGCGGCCGTTTATTGAGAATTAAACTGAATTTGCATGTTGGATTTTATATATATAAACATAATTATATAGATGCAGTGAAATTGCGATAGACCGGCATTTGTGCCGTGATCTGTGAAGAATTATATGAAGTTAGTATGGACGAATAATAAATTTGAGAGCAGATAAATTTAGCTTTGAGCTCTACTTATATACAGGTTGCATGACACGTAAATGCAACCCTAAAAGACAAGATCACGTAATGATTGACGTTTAATGTGAAATACACTTTATCAGTTAAAGTAATTTGCCAAACATATTCTATATTATTTTTTTAATAAAACGGTGAAACATTTGCATTTGTATAACGTTGTATAATGACTATATATCTATAGTTACTCATAAATTCATAATTTAAAAAATCAACCAAACAACAATTAATTTCAAATATACATGCCGAATATATTTTTATGCACGGAAGTGTTGTCATAGTTTTTGAAAGAAGGTCAAGGATGTTGCGTGTTTGCTGTTTTGTATCGTTTCTGATCTGCAAGATTCTGTTCTGCATAGATTTTTCGTCCTGTACGACGGCGGATCACGTTTATAGAAGGAGGTGTTTCTACGTGTAAAAAATGGTGGTAAGGCAAATTACTCGAAATTTTATTTTACTATGCTAGATAGTACCTTTGATATATATTACTCAATGTAGGCTATTGTTAAATTGTCCTGGTTTTAGCACACACACATTATATTATATATTGGATGCATGGCGCGGTCAGCAATTTTTTGTTCTAGTTCAAAAGACCAATGTTTGTTGTCTTTAATATTTATATATACTTTATCAGCTTTTCATTTCACCACTCATCATGATGCATGTAAACCAACATTTTCACCTTGCTTCTATAAAACTATGTGCACACAGTAACGTTTCCGAGCGTTTTCGTATTGTTTCAAGCTATGAGCTGATTGTTCTCGATTCCCTTGTGAACAGTAAACAATACGAAAAAACTCGGAAACGTTACCATGTGCACATAGTCTTAGCTTCAAAACCACGTTCCTATAGCAACGGTGTATACAGCAACGAAGAAAAAGCTGCTATACACGGCGTATTCCGGAATATCAATTGGAGTTTTTCTGTTTATCTTACATCATTTGTCCAGTAACGTAGCCAGAGTGCTGGCGGATGCGATGGTGGGGCGAAAACGAGCGCCGATCGAAGGCGAGGGTATGCTTCGCCGGAAAATTTTGGATTTCTAGGATCTCTGAAACAGCATTTCTTGCATTTTGAGAAGGGTTTTAAAGCGAGTAATTTCAAATCAATAAGTTAGTTGTTATCGGGCAACTCACTTGACCATGGAACAACTATAGCCCCCCCCCCCCCCAACAAGTTTCTCTCAGGATTTCAATGTTTTCACGAGAACGGTCTTTCCACCCCCCACCCCCCACCCCCCCTAACAAATCAGCTATCCTGTTGACAACTGCTGACTTACTATTCCATAGCTGAATAGCTTTGCGATCCGCAGGATGTCGTGATCAACCCTTGATTAATGTCAGGTCAAAGTCTTAATTTTCTGTAAAACAGAAAATGTATTTTAAAACGTCTTTTTCTGAAGATATACTCTCCTTTGTAACACTTGGATAAGTTTATGTTAGGTTTGAAAACAATAGATTTAAGCATAGTTAATAAAACGTATATACATGGTTCAGAAAGTCGTTCAAAATCATTGTTCTGCAACTTCACGGTATTTTCTGTATAATGAAGCAGTTATCCAATAGCAACGATCGAGTTTAATTAGTGTGGTCCTTCATCGTCACGTGTTGTGGTGCTTCCTCGTAACGTGTTCATAGAATTTACTTCCATATAAGGAACTCCATTGTCTTTCAACATGCACCATTATACTTCAAGTTGAAAGACAATAGATCTAATTCCAAACCATGTGTTCTAATAACTATGATTTAAGCAACAATAAAAAGCATCAGTATATAAATTCGTTAAAAGAAGAACAGATTAATGTTATTGGGTCGGTTGCTCCCGTTGCTATAGGGAAATAATTTATACGTATATATACAGACTCTGACTCTAGTTTGTTTAGATATATCACGAGTTCCTTCATGACAATGAAAGAATCATGCGGTCTATGATGTAGATTGACTTTCGTATTTTACTCTGTCATGTTTCTGACAAAGCAGCCAATCTTGATTTATTAAATAAAATCATTTCTAAAATTTTACATTGTCTCTTCGGCATAGGAAGTCGTTTGGCACGCAAAGTCGTTATATCAAGCAAAAACGTGGCATCCATGATGGACTGTGGTCAGCATTGTGTTGGTAGTAAAACATGCGTTGGTATTAATTACAAAACAGCAAACAAGAAGGATGAACAAAATTGTCAACTTTCAAACACCACTCAAGCCTTGGAAGAACATGAGCACAAAATAGACGATGCCAAAGAATGGACATTTTACAAAGCTCTGGATATTCCTGGGGCAAAATTTAATATGCAACGCAACCAGGTAAGGAATTATACGTTTATCATATATAACAAATAAATTCCCAATGCAGCCAAGTTAAGAATAAGACAGAGTGTGACGCTACTGTTAAAGTTACTGCTCGATTACCAAACGTTTCGGCACTTCCATTTATTTATTACTAGCTCTCAAATAGAACCGATATGATAATGTTATCTAGACAACCATCATCTTTGTTAATTAACCTGCGTATAGGCGCACTAAAGCCTGGTTTCCATAAGATCGCCCCGATCGTCTCAATCGCCCAATCACTCAATGTCAACTCAAATCTCTCCAATCAGACTAGAGATATCTCGAATCGCCCAATCTGATTGGTATACCTTGACGCTACTCTGGCTCAGCGTATAGTTAATAGAAAATATACATGGTTTGGAAACCCGGAAAACTTCAAAGCGGTTAACAATCAAGCTACAATTCATGTTGAAACTTGAAAGGTACATGAAGGTGCCAAATCCTTTGTTTTTGGTTTATTAATATTTAAACAGTACGGTTGAGGGATTGAACTCAAACGTTGCTATGGGATGATTGCTTCATTATAGGGAAAATGCAATATGTTCAGTAACCGTGAAAGTGCAAAACTTTCAGGGACGGATACAGAGGGGAGTGACTGGGTGACTAGTCACCCCCCTTCCCTGTCCCAACCAATACAGGATTATACAGCGATACACTACTCGTGTGTAAAACGTGCATAAATTATATTGTATAACAATGCTTATTGATACAGGCCGTAGCTATGGCCTCTCCCGTTTGCAATAAGATTTGACATCTTGATACGCTAATATCTTGTAAATTTGAAACCCCAATTTTAACAAGTAAGAATCACGATTATATAGACGTACTGTATACAATCTCAATATGAAATCTGAATATACATAGTAATTTTGGAACACTGTAAACTTATAAAACATATCCCCATGAGTCCACGACAATGACGACATGTCCTCCTTATGGTGTATTCATATATTTGGGCCGGTATTTTGTTTGGTAATTTATATCCTTCAAAACTCTTTCAAACCCCCCTCAAAATGCAGGAAATGCTATTTCAACTGTAATACAGGGGTATTTCAGGCTGTGCACAGGCTAGCGCTCCCCTGCCACCACGTAGTAAGTATTGCCTGCCCCCCCCCCCCCCCCTCGCGCGCGCTTGTTAAATATTGTGAAAGAAACGACTGAGTACCTTATAGTCACCCCCCTTGCAAAAGTCCTGTATCCGCCACTGACTTTCCATAAACCTGAACAAAAACATAAAACATAAAACAATGACTTTTGTTGAGCTTCCAAACCATGTATATTTTCTGTTAGCTACCTGTATGGGCTCAGTAAACATTTTTGAAAATAGCTTATAAAATTACTGATCATGACCCAATTAATTAAATGTATTATGTATATCAATGACATAGTTATACTTCATTAAAGGTTCAGAAATCGTCCATAGTTGTTAAATGACTTGTATTTCACAAACTCGATATAATGTACGGGAAGGTGGTAAGTAAGGGAAGCACGGGTGGTGTGTGCTGTTAGGGCGCTGCCTCTCACCGCTGTAGTTAAGCCCAGTTAGACGGGGTTAGTACTTGGATGGGTGATCGTCTGGGAATAATCCCGTTCTCGAACTTGAATTTCATGTGAGTAGAGTTTAGTTGGTCTCTCCTGTGCTTCGAGGGTTTTTCGCAGGGTTCTGCGATTTTCCTCCCTCCGTAAAATCAACACTTAGGTCTTAGCTTATGTCGTGCACTTTAATCATGAGCCTCTGGCTCGGATAATTGGGCAACCACATCCTGTGTTTAACGACGTTAAATAAATCATTACTCAATTACGGATTCAATTTTGAAGTTTTCTGCTCAAAACAGTTAAAGCCTTAAAGGGTATGGGTAACAAAAACAAAAAAAAATCAAAAGCAAACCAATGACATGAAGATACAATCTAGTGTCTTATTTAGACCCAAAGTATTCCAATAAAACAACTTAATTGCACTTTTAAAGTTGCTAATCTGAATCACCATCTTGGATACATTTTTGGGTAAAGTGAAAACTTTAGTTAGCCATACTTGCACATATATAAGTCTGAAAATCATTTTTTGTAGATGAATTTCATTCTTGATTAAACCACAAAATTTTAAAAACATACCACAGAAATTCAGCTGCCAGAAGAATAAGTTTCATCATGTTTACCCAGCTTGTGACGTCAGTTAATTAGGCAAGGTCTTACAACAAGATGGCGAACGGCAAGATTGTCTTTTGTCAAAATTAGTGACGTTGTTAGGCTCAAGAGTTGTTTTGTTTACTTGGATTACTATCGCAAGACAGTTTGTTAATCAGAAATGTGTACTTGTAATTTTTGTTGCTCTTACCCTTTAACATAAGACAATTGAGGCTGAAAATATATAGCGAATAAGCATAACATTTAACAATTAGTCACGGAAGTCGTGAGGTGATTATCGGTACGCGGCTTGGTAAATATAACGGCAATCACAGTGACTGGACAATCACCGAGACTGAGGTGACTAATTGTTTTAGTAAAACTTTAGAGCTAGGTTAACGGCAATAAAATTAGAGGTAATTTAGAGGTATTGGCAATAAAAATTAAGTTTGTTTAATTTGAAAGAACTAGCGAAATTGTAATAGAAGATATTTTACAACTTTTTCGTGTCTTTCTTCGTTTGCAATATATATTTCAATTTGTTTAATATGTAAATGAGATGGGCTCTGACGTCAAGCAAGGTACAGTATTTTTACACAAAGCAAAATCAATTATGAAATGTTTAGTGTCACATGCAAGGCGGTTTTATGTCCACAGCTTCAAGTGATTTCGTACGTCGGACAAATTTAGATATATATATATATATAACTGATTTTGCTACGTTGTACCCTGCTCCTCACGTCAGAGACCATCTCATTTACATATTATTAAACAAACTGGAATATCTTGAAAACGAAGAAAGATACGACGAAAAAGTTGTAAGGGATCTCCTATTACAATTCTATGAGTTCTTTCAAATTAGACAAACTTAATTTTTATTGCCAATGTCCTTTAAGATCAGAGAAAAACAGACGCTCCGATTGGGTCATTCCAGAAAAGATCCATACCTCCCCCACAGAGGAAATTTGTGCCATCCGGGGAGGGGAGGGGGGTAAATCTACTTCTGATAATAGTAAAATGTACTAGGACGTCCAAAGGGGGAAGGGTCAACTTCACATTTCTTCTTTCTGGGGGAGGTGTGGATGTTTTCTGGAATGACCCATTATAAAAACAAGATTCTACTGTATTGTATATGAAGGTTAATTTCGCGAGTCGTTAAATGGCTTCCATTCGTGCTTCGCCATGGCAAAATAGCCATCGTAATAGAATTAATAGCTATAAAAATGTGAATGTAAAGGAGATAAAAACAAGGCGGTAGAAACGAATTACCAAAAAGAAGTAACAGGGAAAATTTCAGTAAAAAATACAAAAAAAAAAACAGCGGAGAAAATTGACAAAGTTCATGTGAACAAATGAGCTTTGCATGGTTACAACGAAACATCCCACCACTATCATGAGGAAAAATCAGCGCAATTAAATACGTTAATAGCTTGAAAACCAAAAATGGGAAGGAGGTAAAAATCAGACAATACAATCAAGCTGTAGAGAAAAAGCAACAGGCTTGCAAATTTCCATTCGAAAATTTTTAGCAGTGCCGGGCGAGAAAATGTGGAGAACTTATGCCATGGCGTTTGAAGAGAACTGCTGGCGTCCTAAGCGAGACATGGCAAAAACACAACGTATATACGCTTAAGCTTAAAAATCGGAACGAGCTAGGTAAAAATAGGGCAGCATAATCGGACTGTAGACATAAAGCAACAGGCAAATTTTTGTTCTTTTATCTAAACGGCAGTGATCGAGAAAATATGGAACTCATGCCACGGCATCGCGTCCAAAGCCAGGGAACTGCTTAGTGAGATGCTCAGCGATACACGGCATAAATACAAGCAAAAAAAATAATAATAACCAAAACTCTTGAAGGGGTAAAAATGTAGAATAAGATTCATAAGACCAAGTAACAAGCAGATTCTCAAACAAAAATGTAAAAAAGCAAGGGACAAAACAGTGGCTAGAATCGAAAGTTCAGATAGTTAGAAATAAACACTTGCCATACCTTGATGTCTAGATCTGAAGACTTTGCTTAGTTTTCTGTTATACATATCTACACTTCGTATGAAGAGAAAGATGCTGCTCTCAGGCTGTAGGCATATTTCGATAAGTCTTTTCCTTTTTCTGAAAGGGTATTTCCTTTTATTTCGTTAATTATAGTCTGTAACTGACGAATCGAGAAGCGGCCATTTTTAAAAAAGTTGAGAATGTTATGGTTACCTAAGATAAAACACAATCCAAAGACGAACATCTTGAAAACCCAAATCAACTTTGTTTATTTCTTTTGCTAAAGGGCGAGTCTCAATTTCATATTCATATAGATATATACTATATATTTTACTTGCGAAATTAAATATTCTAAGCTGTCCAATCCGCAGGCTTTATTATTAGCAGAGTCCTAATGGGGGTTATATACCGCAGGACAACAATCTAAGGCCATGTAACAATAAGTAGTTGGGATGATGTTTGACCACAATTTTAGACAATCGGAGTACTTCACCCCAAACCCCTTTTCCCACAAAACTTTGTGTGTGTGCCATTAGTATTCGCTTGATTGTTCGGCCTTTCCTTTTAAAGAACCGCTTGAATAATTAATGAGATTAAAGCATGGCTATTAATGCATGGCTGAGCGTTGATATAATATAAAGTGTGTCGCGTGGTCAAAATTAACCAATCAAAACTCACAAAATACGTTAGCGAACAGAAATTAATTATTAAGTATATTTAACTAGAAATACATGAATGCAACAACTTTTCGCCCGCTTTTATTAAATGGTTTTTTGAAACACCCCCCACTCACCCACCCTGATTAAAATAAGCACACTTGATATACAGCCAATATAAAAACAAACAGATATAAAAACAAATGATAATCCTCAAGATAATTCTGTAATTTATGGATAAGATGACTATAAACAAAACAAAGCAAAACTTAGATTTCATTATTAAATTCTAGTTGTACGAAATATGTTTTTAGGAGGTTTCAGAAGGCATTTAATTTTTAACAAGCTTTGAATGGCTTCCCTATGCATACATGTTTAAATTGCAAAGTCAAAATTAAAAGTCAACATCTCCAAAATTACGTTTATAATGGAGTCCAAGATATTAAAAAACAATTCGATAGAATAGGATTCTAGAAAGAAGTACTAAACAGACAACGTTTCAGTCGAAAATATGGAAATACAGCCAAAAATATCGCCAAAGCCCATGAGTATTTAATAATAAAAGGTGCATGCAATGCTTATAAAGGTAGTGTTTTAAGTTAGCTTTAGTTAAGCTGACTTATGGTTGGGACCTGCAAAAGGAAAGCACGAAAACGTGAAGCAGTATATTGTTTAGGTTAAGCGAAAACTTGAAAACAGCAAGAATCCTACCCCGTTAACTTTAAAATGATTTGACCATGCACGAAGTGACTACAAACACTGCAGATCGACTTTTTGTTTACCATACGGCGTTTGGTTTCTTCAAGTTCTCCTCTGGTTTCTCTTCAAGATATATTAAACGGGTTGTTTGTATCCTTCTTTTCTTCGTGCTTCATTTCGTTTCCTTTAAATAAACGAAAGCAAAATACTATTTGTTTAAGAGTTTATAGTTTTCTTCGTCGCTAGTCACCAGTGTCCAACTATTCTTACCGCGTGACACCGTACCAAACATATAAATACATACATACATATATATATATATATACATATCGGGGACAAATTGATTCGATTTTTTGTTGTTGTCTGTTCACTGTTATAATGCTCAGATGTCGTCAACGTATGAGTAAGAACAAAAAGGCAGCTTACAAAACACATTCAAGTTATTACTAAGGTTGTGATATTTTCTGTGCACCTATAGCTAAATAAACAACCAAAAATAAAATGTATTAGTTATGTACAAGAAACGTGCAATGTGATAGGTTTTTATTCAGAAACCCTTAACCGGATTTTGGGCATGAAATAACAGAAGACTGCAAAAATACAAGTTAGCTGACATGATTTGACGTCATTTCATGTGATTTATGTACGTCTAACTTCTATAAGGAGCTGTTCATATGACGCGAACCACCCCACACCTGGCTAATTTTAAGTCACAAAATTCTTTCTCTGACTGCAAAAAAGGATTAGAAAACCCTGTGTGCTATACTAGTTACTGAAAAACGAAGGCATTCTGCATTTTTCAAATAATCGTAATAAGTTAGATTTTCTGCGTGACATAAAATCAGCCTCATATGAACAGCCTCTCATAGAATATCATGGGAAACAGGCAATAAAAGCACGCATATAAATACCAGAGTATTGTATAAATAGTCCTGTGCATCGGCTGTAAACTGGTTGGAACATTGTTTCAGGAAATAATATGCTTTATTTTTCGGCTCGGTCCGTATCCTACCAAATCCTACTTTCTGATTGGCTAACGAGCGGTCCGTATGAGCACGTACGTACCGCTCGAGAGAAATTTTTTAAATGTGTTTTATAGGCCGTAAAATATTCTAAAAACGTTTGAAAATGAACTTAAACGAAACCGAACATATTGAAAGTGAGTTTTTCATCCTTTTACGAAAGAAACAGCGCAGACTTCCCTTTTTTGTTCACTCTAAACACTGGTGAAGGACAAAAGAATCAAGCGGGGATAATTAGAAAAAAAATAAAAATACCGTTTTGGTTGGTCCGTATAGAGAAATATTTCCCTCGGTCTCAAAAACAGGCTCGGGAAATATTTCTCTATACCGACCTCCCAGTCGGTAAATAACACACACACACATATGTATATGTATATATATATACAGGGTGTATCAAAAAAAAGGCTACCCTTAGAAAATATAATTAACATTCTTTTCAAATAACCTATTGTATATTGACAGCCCTGGACACCTCTGAAGTCACGGATGCGTAAAAAACAAATGGTCGTATACACCTGGGAAATTACGATAACTTCTAAACGTGTGAAGGAGCATAACTGAAATAAAAATGTTAATTATATTCATATCAGTTCGATTAAAAATGGTTCAACTGACCACAGAGCAACGCGTATGTGTCCAGGGCTGTCAATATACAATAGGTTATTTGAAAAGAATGTTAATTATATTTTCTAAGGGTAGCCTTTTTTTTGATACACCCTGTATATATATATGTAGTGTTTACAACACGAGCGGCCGTGTTGTATTGAATATACAATCACGAGCCGAAGGCGAGTGATTGTATATTCAATACAACAAGGACGCGAGTGTTGTAAACAACTTGTGAAATGAATGAATAGTAAAAATCCCTTTGGGATATATTGAGATGCTAATTAGTTACAAGCACTAGTGGTTGTGTCAGAAGAGTATACATCCACTAGTGGTTGTAACTAATTAGCATCATTGGTTTTAGTTTGTATGGGGTTTACAGGGGTATACATGTGACGTAATTTCTGAAATTGGATTGGCTGCAAAACTCATGAATTAGTAATGAATTTCACAAATATATATATATATATATATATATATATATATATATATATATATATATATATATATATATATATATATATATATATATATATACGTGTGGGTTTTGGTCTACGAAACGCAAAGAGTGCTCGATAACATATAGTTAGAGCAAATATAGATTTTCGCTTACCTCAAAAGTCTGCTACAGGCTGTTTCATCTAAAAAAGAATCTTCAGGCAGATATATATATATATATATATATATATATATATATATATATATATATATAATAAACTTTTGAGCTAGTGTAATACAGAGTTCTCAACTGTTCATTCAGTATTCTAATCTATCAACTGCCTTCCAGAAATTCTTTTATGCGAGTCTCGTAAACAAACAAACAAACAAACAAACAAACAAACAAACAAACAAACAAACAAACAAACAAACAAACAAACAAACAAACAAACAAACAAACAAACAAACAAACAAACAAACAAACAAACAAACAAACAAACAAACAAACAAACAAACAAACAAACAAACAAACAAACAAACAAACAAACAAACAAACAAACAAACAAACAAACAAACAAACAAACAAACCAACGAGCGAGCGAACGAGCGAGCGAGCGAGCGAACGAGCGAACGAGCGAACGAGCGAACGAACGAACGAACGAACGAACGAACGAACGAACGAACGAACGAACGAACGAACGAACGAACGAACGAACGAACGAACGAACGAACGAACGAACGAACGAACGAACGAACGAACGAACGAACGAACGAACGAACGAACGAACGAACCAACGAACTAACGAACAAACAAACAAACAAACGAACGAACGAACGAACGAACACGCGCAGTGGGACTGTGATTCAGCTTTATTAAGTTGCCAAATGTCAACAGTGGCCAGTACCGGTGTTTTTTAAATTATATTTTCAACTATTTTAGTTATATATTTCATCAGGAGTATTTCATGGGAAGATATAACCACGGTTCCAGTACTTTGTTGTGACCATATAGTTTCCAGTATTTTTGTAGCTTTTTATAGACCTTATTGCAGAATGGTAGCTAAATTAAGATTCTTTTATATGTCTATAAGTTTGAGATGAACTCGTTTTCATGTAGGAAATTTAAAAGAATTTTTACTTTAAAACAAGATTAGGGCTAATTTATATGCACATGAAGAATTTTAAAGTGTTCACCATTTTGGAATGAGGTCTATTTTTTGTCAAAAGGATAATAGCCCAGCAAATAATTTTCGAAAAAGTCATAACGATTAAATTTGGAAAAAACATAATTTAATTTACTAATTGGGCAATTATCTTCTTTGACAAGACTTTGCACCTGGTATATCAAAAGCTACAAGGTCTATGTCATTTCTATTTTAGTGCAGAAAAAGATGGGATTTACAAAATTGAAACATCCACAACGTCAACCGGTTACACAAAAGTTTATTGTCAAATGACGCCACTTCCAGGGTGTTCAGGAAGCGGTTGGACTATGGTGATGAAAATTAACGGAGAACGGGTATGTTCTTGAAAGCCATTTTGTTTGATTGCGATCAGGGGGGTTACAGTACTTTGGCTAAATGCACAATTTCCGCACCTATGCTTTTCTTGGTATGTTCATGCTCTCTGTCATGCGCATGGGTACATATAAATGTACACGTAGATATAAATGTAGATGGGCATCAATGTGTGTTAATCAATGAGTGTGCAACATGCAGTGGATGTGGATCAGTGAGTGTGGGTCAGTAAGTGTAGGTTAGTGAATGTTAATCAGTGAGTGTGGATCAGTGAGTGTAGGTTAGTGAGTGTGGATCAGTGAGTGTGGATCAGTGAGTGTGGATCAGTGAGTGTGGATCAGTGAGTGTGGATCAGTGAGTGTAGGTCAGTGAGTGTGGATCAGTGAGTGTGGATCAGTGAGTGTGGATCAGTGAGTGTAGGTTAGTGAATGTTAATCAGTGAGTGTGGATCAGTGAGTGTGGATCAGTGAGTGTGGATCAGTGAGTGTAGGTCAGTGAGTGTGGATCAGTGAGTGTGGATCAGTGAGTGTGGATCAGTGAGCGTAGGTTAGTGAATGTTAATCAGTGAGTGTGGATCAGTGAGTGTGGATCAGGGAGTGTGGATCAGTGAGTGTGGATCAGTGAGTGTGGATCAGTGAATGTTAATCAGTGAGTGTGGATCAGTGAGTGTGGATCAGTGAGTGTGGATCAGTGAGTGTAGGTTAGTGAATGTTAATCAGTGAGTGTGGATCAGTGAGTGTGGATCAGTGAGTGTGGATCAGTGAGTGTAGGTCAGTGAGTGTGGATCAGTGAGTGTGGATCAGTGAGTGTGGATCAGTGAGTGTAGGTTAGTGAATGTTAATCAGTGAGTGTGGATCAGTGAGTGTGGATCAGTGAGTGTAGGTTAGTGAATGTTAATCAGTGAGTGTGGATCAGTGAGTGTGGATCAGTGAGTGTGGATCAGTGAGTGTGGATCAGTGAGTGTGGATCAGTGAGTGTAGGTCAGTGAGTGTGGATCAGTGAGTGTGGATCAGTGAGTGTGGATCAGTGAGCGTAGGTTAGTGAATGTTAATCAGTGAGTGTGGATCAGTGAGTGTGGATCAGTGAGTGTGGATCAGTGAGTGTGGATCAGTGAGTGTGGATCAGTGAGTGTGGATCAGTGAATGTTAATCAGTGAGTGTGGATCAGTGAGTGTGGATCAGTGAGTGTGGATCAGTGAGTGTAGATCAGTGAGTGTTAATCAATCAGGGACGTAACCAGGATTTTGAATGGGGGGAGCCGAAATCCAACTAAATTTTTAGGGGGGTCCGGTGGCATGCTCCCCCGGGAAATTTTGAAATCGAGAGTCACTGAAATGCCATCTCCTGGCTGTTGGAGGAAGGTTTTACAGACTCTAAATTAAGGTTAAAAATCGTCATATAAAATACTCAAAACACGGAAACGTCACATAGATACTCAAAATGCATACACTCAGTAGATTGAAAACACTGTTTACAGTTTATTTCCTGACATAATTCACATTGCATCAATTTTGTAGTTACATATCTGTTGTTTTATATCTAAAGGGGGGAGGGGGGGGAGGGGGGAGCCGCGGCTCTCCCCTTGCTACGTCCCTGTAACCAGTGAGTGTAGATTAGTGAGTGGGGTCAGTAAGTGTGGATCCAGGAGTGTGATCAGTGAATGTGGATCAGTGAGTGTGGGTCATAGAGTGTAGATCAGTGAGCGATAATCAGCGAGTGTGGGCAGTCAGTGTTAATCAATGAGTGTGGATCACTAAGTGTAGGTCAGTGAATGTAGATCAATGAGTGTTGATCAGTAAGGGTGGATCAGTGAGAGTGGATCAGAGAGTGTGGATCAGTGAATGTTGATTAGTAGATGCGCATGGGTCAGTATACGTGTGGGTCAGTGAGGGTCAATCAGTAAGTCTGGATTAGTGCGTGGGGATGGGTGAATGTGGATCAGTAGATGTGCATGGATCAGTAAGTGTAAATCAGTGAGTGTTAATCAATAAGGGTGAATCAGTGAGCCTGGATCATATGTGGATCAGTCAGCGTTCAGTAGACATGGATGAGTAATTAATTGTGAATCAGCGAGTGGAGATCGGTGAGTGTGGATAGTAGATGTGGATGAGTGGGAGTAGATATATATCAAATGTATGTTTAAGGAATTATAAAACAATCAGGCACATATTGGTAGTTAGATTAACGTGCTTTTAAGCATTTTGACTGTAATAAGAACCCATTTCATATTCAGCCTAAACTGCACGTTCTTATTATGTCAAAGATCTAAATGCAAATTTCAGCTTCTTAATCCACTAGGTTCCTACCCGCGAGTTTTTGTTGTATGTCGAATGTTTTTTATAAAATTACAGTAATTATAATCAATCAAGTTAAAAATTCTGTTTTGCTCGTTGAGATAGATCACTCAAACTTTAGCAAGCATGTTACCTTGAGTTAAGTGCATATCTTCTTTTTTGTGTTTAAAGCAAACTTTTGTGTACAACTCATATTATTGGACAAACAAACAAACTTATCAACCTTCTGGTGGAATGACAGCATTTGATGACCAAGAAACCAAACTGGCAACATATCACAGTACTCCATTTAACGAGCTGTGTTTGGGAATGAAAGTTGGCACTGATCTCAACTTTGCATCTATTAAATACAGTGCAAGTTCGCTCTACAGTTTGATTGCAGACAGCAAAACCCGTTTTACTAACCTTGGACGTAACAAGTGGAAGTCTCTCATCCCTAAATCTTCTCTGCAGCATAGATGCAACAACGAAGGATTCAATATTAAATCAGAAAATGACAATTCCGCTAATGTTCGTATTGGAATTCTGGGTAATGAAGGGGTTGACGGCTGTCGTACAGCAGATTCATTTATTGGATTTGGGGGACATGTCATCTCTCATACGTTTTGTTCACTTAAGCCGCCTTCCTCTGCTGCATGCGGTAATGTTGCAACCTGTATGTCTGACAACGGTGACGCGGAAATCAAGGCTATGGGTTACATCTTAGTCCGTTAATTGAAACCAGTCCCCCGGGACTATTTGGGAGGAAAAGGAAATATTTGGAGTTTATATAGGCAGTAAACTTAAATAAAGCACAATGGGACATGTAACTATTAAAGCAGTACGGTAACTATGTAATAGAGGCTGCACTAGCTGCTAAAGAAATATGACAGAGCCATATGACCATTAAATTTAGTACTACCCTACAGTAAATTTAATAGAGTAAAATAGGTCACGTATTGTATCCATATGAAATAAAACAAAAGTATAAGAGGGGTGACTTTTCATTAAACTAATATATACCGTACAGAAATTCCAGCAGTATCTGGACTGAGTTTTGTTTTGTTTTGTTTTGTTTTGTTTTGTTTTGTTTTGTTTTGTTTTGTTTTGTTTTGTTTTGTTTTGTTTTGTTTTGTTTTGTTTTGTTTTGTTTTGTTTTGTTTTGTTTTGTTTTGTTTTGTTTTGTTTTGTTTTGTTTTGTTTTGTTTTGCTTCGTTTTGTTTTGTTTTGTTTTGTTTTGTTTTGTTTTGTTTTGTTTTGTTTTGTTTTGTTTTGTTTTGTTTGGCTTGGCTTGGCTTGGCTTGGCTTGGCTTGGCTTGGCTTGGCTTGGCTTGGCTTAGCTTGGCTTAGCTTGGCTTGGCTTGGCTTGGTTTATAGCTTGGCTTGGCTTGGCTTGGCTTGGCTTGGCTTGGCTTATAGCTTGGCTTGGCTTTGCTTTGCTTATAGCTTGGCTTGGCTTGGCTTGGCTTGGCTTGGCTTGGCTTGGCTTGGTTTATAGCTTAGCTTCGCTTGGCTTGGCTTGGCTTATAGTTTGGCTTGGCTTATAGCTTGGTTTGGTTTGGCTTGGCTTGGCTTGGCTTGGCTTGGCTTGGCTTGGCTTGCAGCTTGGCTTGGCTTGGCTTGGCGGCAGCTTGGCAGCTTGGCTTGGCTTGGCTTGGCAGCTTGGCAGCTTGGCTTGGCACAGCTTGGCAGCAGCTTGGCAGCTTGGCTTGGCAGCTTGGCTTGGCTTGGCTTGGCTTGGCTTGGTTTATAGCTTGGCTTGGCTTGGCTTGGCTTATAGCTTGGCTTGGTTTATAGCTTGGCTTGGCTTGGCTTGGCTTATAGCTTGGCTTGGCTTGGCTTGGCTTGGCTTGGCTTGGCTTGGCTTGGCTTGGCTTGGCTTGGCTTGGTTTGGTTTGGTTTGGTTTGGTTTGGTTGAGTTTTATTTACATTTACATTTACCTTTACATTTACATTTACATTTACATTTACATTTACATTTACATTTACATTTACATTTACATTTACATTTACATTTACATTTATATTTACATTTACATTTACATTTACATTTACATTTACATTTACATTTATATTTATATTTATATTTATATTTATATTTATATTTTAAAATCACATGGGGAGGCCTAGACAGCGGAAAACATCAAAAGCAGTGGAAACGTGAACCTTGGCACTGGATAGAGTCCGGAGGACCCAAGGTCGGAAAGTCGTCAAGATAGTGCAGTACTCGTGCCACCTGATAGTTACGGTATCAAACAGAAAAGGTGCAGAACGCAAATCAAATGGAAGGACAAGATCAACGTAAAACTGGCCTCGCCATTTCATACCGCACAGACAACGGTCTTCTGGATGGATTGCAATGTCGCGATACGCTGCTTCGACGTCGAATTTGGCAATAAGTGCTCCATGTCCTAGGGAACTCCTATACTACCCAAGTCCACAAAAGGATTTTGCAGGGGTTCCGTATCGGATTTATTCCTGAGAGGATTTCTTCACGCTCTCGCTTTCGCAACTTAAACTCATCCGCTGAACATCCAACGGTCATTGACAACTATTTGGCAGAGAAAATTTCTCGGCGCCGCGTGGCTGGCGCCTTTCCGTACCAATGTACCATCTCTAGCAAACCTGCACGTCAGCCCATTTTGGGTCGTTCCCAAGCGGTCCCAATCGGGTAGATTTTTCCCAGATTTTTAATGATTTGCACATTTAATTTAGTTACAAGTATAATTATGAGAAAAATAAAAGTATTAGATTTGGATATATATATATATATATATATATTAAGTACTTATTAACCGAGCGCGAGGTCCGTACGGGAAAATATTTTGCTTTCGATCTTTTGAGTACAGACCGAGCCCGAAGGGCGAGGTCTGTACTCAAAAGATCGAAAGCAAAATATTTTCCCGTACGGACCGAGCTTGTGAGGTTAATAAGGAATTTATTATATGTCTCCACAACAACGAGAAATAATTTAGAGAAAACATTATCGTCTACAGTACGTCTTGCCAGGTTGCGAGGTTTGCCCGGCGTTTTAAAATGGCTTGCTTTTTTTCTCTAATGTACTCTGTCTCCGTAGCATTTAATATATCATCTTCGTCGGTTAGTTCCTCCGGATAATAGAATTGGCCGTCCATTTTTCGCTATTTCGTTTAATTTTGCTCACAAATTGTTTCGCTGTAGTTTGTTGTTTTTGTGCGGGTCCGTACACCGAGTCCGTACGGTAAAGTACGGACTCGCACATTAGCCAATCAGCGTTCAATACGCCAGTTCGGACTCGCAAGACATATAATAAATATATATATATATATATATATATATAACAAATTAAGATCATTATTAATAATGGTTCTGAGATGTGCGCAGTGGTCAAAGTAGCACAAGGCTTTCGAGTTGACCACTGTCTACAGTGAATTATCTACATTAACTGCAGCGGACGTGAACAAGAGAAAAGCTGAGAAATCAGATCTGATAGATTAAATTTGGGTAGATAAGAGACAGTTCATATATTGTTTTTTAAAATTGGTGTGCTGATTCTGAGCGTTTAATATTGAAATCAATTGATTCCCAAACTTTAGAAGACATGAATTTAAATGTATGTATTCCATAGTTTTTATGAGCCATCGGTTGGCTAAAGTTTCGTTTGGCAGCGAATCTAGTATTATAATTATGCAAGAAGAAGCTGTTGATATGGAATTGGAATTGGAGAACACCGATGGTACATTGTCGTTTTCATTTAGAACTTTATAAGTAAATATAGCAGTTTTTAGTTTAAAGATATCAAATTTCAAAATTCCTAAGAGTTTATAATAGGGTGTGGCACTTTCTCTCTTATTTGCGAAAAAAATGTTTCTAATACATTTGTTTTGACAAGTTCGGATTTTCATTAGTTTTGTAGTGTATGTGTTGCCCCATGCAGCTCATAAGGCCATATGTAATATAAGGATACACTAAAGTATAGTAAAGTTGCTTCAGCATATTCAAATCAAGGTAATACCTTAGTTTATTCAGGATTCCCGTATTTTTTGCCATATTACATTTAACATGTTCAATTTGTTGTTCCCAATTAATATATTTATCAATATATATGCCTAAACGCTTAATGTGATCTTTTTGTTCGATATTTCCAATATGAATATCTGGAATTCTTTTCTTTTGAGAAGTTATCAGCATGAAATTATTTTTTTTTAAATTTATAGAAAGTCTGTTTGTTGCGCAGTAACGTTGAAGATGTAATAATTCCTCATTCATTACACTTTCAACTTCCTGAACGCATTTACTGGTATAAAAAACATTCGTATCAAATATTCGAAAAAGAAAGCTTTTTAGAACAATTAGGCATGTCATTTATATAAATTAAGAATAAAATTGGTAATTGGCGCCTCATTCTCGATCCCTCTTCACCGACTGGGTCAAGTGTTAACGACGGGATTTCTAAGGAACCCTACTCCACACACTACATTACCATTGATGACACCATCCGAGAACTAATTTTCCTAGAAAACTCGGCGAGGACCAGGGGCTAAACATCCCGTACTGGGAGGGTAGCCAGATCAGTTCTTTAAATATATATCGTAACGAAACACACGAGACACACGCAACAAGAAATAACAGTTTAATAACATGAACTACAACAAGTAGAGCCGTATACCGACTCGAGAGTTGCATAACTACGCAAACAGCTCGTAAACTGCGTGAAACACTAAAGAAAACAAAAACTAAACAAAAACAGCTGCATAATAGCGGCACGTAAGAGTTACATGAGCAATCTATGCAAAGACTGCGCAAGCCAACTGCACCGACAGGCACGTAAATTACACGCGGCGTTGACGTTTCACTCCAGCCAAGGAGCTTTCACTGGAGGGACAGGACATACCTTGGTACGATCAACTCCGCAGAATGGAATCTCGCAAACGTGGCGATAACGAAACGGTTTATGGGAGGCCTTACATGTTCCGCTGCTCCACGAGCAGTAGATGAGGTTGGATGATGGAGAAGCAACAGCCCAGGTGGTCGATGAGGGAGGTTGGCTACGTGAGCCAATGGCTGTGTAAAAATTGTACAATTCTACGTTCATGTGCGACCAGTCGACTAGTTCCCCGGCTGCTTCGTCACGCCGAAATGCTTCATTATAACTGCGCCAAGATGAGCCGCCAAATTGAGAGTAAGTGCGGAGGATAAGTATAGCTGGTAGAGCAGGAGATCACGAGATCGCGGATGGGGAAATAAGTTGACAGTACCACGGAGTAAATGCCAAACGCTTGAATCCACTGGATGACGTCAAGAGGTTGACGGCGTTTGCGGATGGATGGTGAAATAACCACGGTACCATCAATGGTCACGGTGAGAAGGGGGGTATCATCAGTAGGAGTGCGTATCAGTACAAACAGATCCACAAATTGACCCGACGTAATAGCGGCAACAACCTTGTAAGGAATTGGGTGGAACCCAGGCCCAATGACAATGGCCGCGCTGAGCGGAAGGTAAGCACCTGAGCCAGGGGCTAGCGCCGCACTTCCCCCGGAGCCAAACAAAGAAGGAACATATTCAGACCTGAAAATCGTTCTACGGCCAGTGGCGGTGAAACAATTCCAGGAAGAGAAGCGGGACCAGATAAGGAGGAGGCGCTGTTGCCAACTTCTGGCATCAGGGGTGTGATGGTGGCTGAGGAATATTCGGTACACTTGGGTGGACAAAAGGTGAACCAGCGGAGGTGGAGGAAGGCCCAACCATATAGCAGATAAGGAGGACAGGAGGTGGGACAGCGCGATGAGGGAAACTGGGATGGGCCTTGAAACCAAGTCAAACCACTGGGAGACTGCGGTACAGAGGCCTGAGGACCTCCAGGGGCCTGGTGCCAAAAGGCGAATGGCGAACCAACTGTTGGCAAAATGGCGCCAAACGTTTGCATCGAAGATGAAGCCCGAGGCGAGGAAAACGACGTTGACGCGAAGCCGGTCGAGGACCTAACTGTAGCCCGGACATTGTAGGCCAGGAGGATGTGAGGCGACCACCGAAGCTGAACCAGCTATTGTTGTTGGCAAAACACACGAGGCAGTCTAGGGTAACGATGATTGACGAAGACAGTAAAGAAGCCGACGACAAATCTCCATTTAATGTCACCACAGGCTGTGGAGCTGTCGAGGAAGTGGGCTCTGCATGTCATTAAGGATACGTTGCTCATTTAATGAGGCAAGAAGCTTGATTACTTTTGGAAATACGAGGCATAAAAAACCGTGAGGAACCACCGCCCGTATCACGTGCCTCTGTTCAACAGTGACTGGTGTATTCAGTGTAACCACTGACCTATATATAACTGGACTGCGTGCTCCTATTACTTTTCAGCCGATCCACATGTTGTAACCTAATAAACTACTAGACATTATATACACATTGTATCCAGTAAGTTACTGGAAATTGTTTAATAAAGAGGTTATTAATGAAACCCTTCCTCCCCCCGAACCCCCTAACCCTAATCTCAAAAATGTGAATTTCCCGGGGGTAACCCTAACCCTAACTTGAAAAGTGTCGGGGTTTTTTTTTAGCCTCCTCCTCGCCGACCAAGCCCCCTTATAGTGTTTGTAATTTATGGTCAACACTTCTTGGCAAAGATTATGGGATGCGCAGTGAATTTTAATCCGTTAATTGGCGCATCTTACAATTAATCAATTTCCAGTAATTTACTGGATACAATGTGTATACAGTAGTGTCTAGTAGTTTATTAGGTACAACGTGCGGATCGGGTGTACTTTTGAGTCAGGAAATGTGACTTTTTTCAGTTTCAAAATGATGGTCGCTGACCAATACCTAAGGACCAAACTGTTGATACAGGTATTTAAAATTGCATATTTTAGACAATTAAGAAACTCGTCGTTACTCGTTGGGTGTTTTATAGTCCGGTCAACGAAGATATTTCCATCGAAATGTAGTAAGGTTAGATATACTGCCGAAACAGAGAACGTAGGAGTCTAACGTTTCGAGCGAAGGCCCTTCGTCAGAGAGAAACGTAAAGAGTGTAAACAAACAATGAGCTTATATACGAAAGGTAATCATGTGACCAAAAATAAGCCAATCAGATAAAAATGACAATAACAAATCGATAATGAGATGCGAAAGACATTTGCTATTCATGCCGTCGATGAGCAAGAAGGAGGGGGAGTAAAAAGGATGAGCGAGAGTAAAAATAGATAAATATATAAAGTGAAAACGCTGTTCATGTCCGCCCTTGCTAGGTGTTAAATAGAAGAAAAACGTTCGTTGAGTCCGTGAGGATGAATGGTACCAATTTTGAAAATGAGACGCTTTTCTAGTCTTTTGCGGCTGACATTACCGCCAGAAATGGGTGAGATGGCACAAACTTGCATGTTCGAAATACAATGGTTGGCACTATTAAAATGTCGGGCCTGTCAACATCATTGTTCCTCACAGAACAAAGATGTTCAGCAAACCTGTCAGATAAACGTCTGCCAGTTTCACCGATGTAAAGCATGCAACATTTATTGCAAGAAATACAGTAAATGGAATAACAAAATTAGATTTAGGTCCCAAAATACATGTAGTGGAGTTATGAAAGGAACACGTGTAACAACGGGTACGGGAGCAAGAAAAAGTACCCGCTGGTGCCAATAGATTTTTTCTAAGGGCACTACGCACTAAATCATCACGAATATTTTTATTACGCCGAAAAGAAATTAAAGGGTTGTCGGTGAAAATAGCTGACGTTTCAGGATCATTCTTTAGAATATGGAAATTGTGGATAATGATATCCTTAACTTTGTAGTTGAAAGGATGAAATGTGAGAACTAATGGTATTTTAGTATCTGAGAAACTCTTTCTCAAGGTTGTTTTAAGGTGTCAGGAAGAGGAGTACTAGATGCTTTGTTAGCAGTGTCTAACAGGTGGGTGGGATAGCCACGCTGGACAAAAAAGGATCTCATGTCCAAACATTTGGTCTCAAAGTCGGTCTATTTTCCCGTCGTTAATAAAACAAGATCTAGAAAGCCGGACACCACAAACTATACCAGGA
Source organism: Corallium rubrum (assembly GCA_964035015.1). NCBI lineage: Eukaryota > Metazoa > Cnidaria > Anthozoa > Scleralcyonacea > Coralliidae > Corallium > Corallium rubrum. Next base: position 88,511,522 of record OZ035997.1, read on the forward strand.
GGTCCAGATGGAACAGTGGAAGACCGTCAAATTCCGTCAGTCAGAAGCCTTTCGTCTTCTAATTAAATGATGACTTTATCGAGTTATAACGACAAGGAGAACTCGGATACGCCTCGCTTCTTTACGATTTTCTCGCTTGCCCTTATTTATAGAGCTGATTATTCGTGCCGTACACCCAGGACGTCTTAATTCAGAGATACAAGCCTACTGCCTACAGCAATAATTGTCTAGTAATTATGTTGTAGTTCAGAGCTACATGCAACAGGTCTCTTATCATAAAAATGTTCCGGGCCGCTCAGCAACGAACGTAAACGGATATTTTGTTTATACAAACTCGAAATCATGTTCTATTGATATTCTTATTTGGTCAGACAAATAATTCAGTACGCCTTTTTCCACAATTAACAATGACCAATGACAAAAATCGCCTGCATTTACATAAATATCGAAAACAATATTAACGAAGTTGCGATAAATCAGTGAACTCTATACAGTGTGTATCAAAAAAATTCGAACCCTTAGAAAATGAATTAGCATTCTTTTCAAACAACCTATTGTAGTAGTTTGAAAGCCCTATTAAACACTTCTGAGCCACGATGTGTAAAAAACACGGGCTTATATACACCTGGGAAATTAAGATGACTTGAAGTGTATGCATGGTGAAAGTATTTAAAAGCCTGAGCCACGATGTGTAAAAAACATGGGCTTATATACACCTGGGAAATTAAGATGACTTGAAGTGTATGCATGGTGAAAGTATTTAAAAGCCTTTTCTCTTCCTGTTTAACTTATGTGCTGATTAATTTATAACTCAGCGCTTTTAGGGCTTTCAAACTACTACAATAGGTTGTTTGAAAAGAATGCTAATTCATTTTCTAAGTGTTCGAACTTTTTTGATACACACTGTATATACCTGGAAGACTGACTCCATTCAATTCCAGGACTAAAAAGTGAGGCAAAACATCGCGGCAATGGGGAATTTTGGACGTCATGCATGCTAGGCTCCTATGCGGTCGATCGTCTTGGAGTCTCCTTTCTCGCGGCCGAACCACAGGCGAGCAGTGTTGTACTTTTCTGTACTTACAAGACAAATCCTCTGGGACCAGGGTATAGAAATTCGAAATAAAGGACGGTGGTGGTCCGGTTGAGGTGCGCGTTCCGTAACAAAAAAATCGTCTGTTTACACTATGACGGGATGGTAAATTTACCATAGCGTAGTGATTTGCAGCCGTAGTGCTAAGCGTAATAGGGACTTTAAGAAAACACAACGACTACGACTACGGCAACGTGCTTGAACAATAGAATTTTATGTCATATACAAAGAGCTTTTGCAAATGAAGGTCCCAAGAGTAATTTTCATGCCGTCGTGACTCTGTTGACAACGTAGAAAAAGCATTTTTACGTTGTAAAGACAACGCGGAACCTGAATCACTACAGAAGCCTTGGGAAAGCTTAACCTTACTCTCGCGACTAACATAGATTGAACAAGTGTATCTCTTCAAGAATTTAAGAACAAAACGAGTCCATGCGATTGTGTACCTTGAAATTTGAATGTATAAATACACCACCATTTAATATCACTGTTAAACTTTCTACCGTAGCCGTAGTCCATTGTCTGAATCTTAAAGTCCCTAATGACTACGCTACGGAAATCCACTCCGGAATAGTGTAAACACAACAAAGAAATGTAGTGATTTTTCAACGGAAGACTGACCGTACCGTAATAGTGTAAACGGGGCCAAATTAAGGGGCCGTTTACATGAATCCAGATTGAGTTTCAATCCGGATTGAATTAGCGAAGTCAATCCGTATATGGGAATTGGGTTTCTGGATTGAAATCCGCCTGTCGCCTGAAATCCGCAAATATTGGAAAACACGCATGCATTGTTTGTTCTAGTCCTCTCTGTCATCTTTTCATTCCGGAATGAAACTCGCACCGCGTTTACATGATTCCGGAACGAAATTTCAATCCGGATTGAGATTTCAATCCAGAATGAGGAACGGATTGAACTCAATCCAGAATGAGCTAATCTCAATCCGAATTCATGTAAACAGATAAAGGGGTTTGATTAGAAGCGGAATGAGTTCAATCCGGATTGAAACTCAATCCGGATTCATGTAAACGGGCCCTTAGACTCACAGAGATATTCAAATTTCGACATAGAAATATTCTGACGGCCCTCACTTGAAGCTCCGTAAAATCCACAAAAACCACTCGAACTTGCTAAAATTGTCATCAGTACATTTGTCAAGAACTTGGCTTTCAGTTTTTTGCTCTTTCGACCCAAACGTTCATCTTCTCAGCTCGAGAAATGTTCCTACAAACTGAGGTGGCACCGGCCGTTCGTAGTATACGCATACGGTGAGAGCTTTTGTGAAGACAAAGCCGGTTTGTATACAAACGTTACATTTCAGTCTAGCTGCATAGAAGCTAAGATGAAAAGGCAATGAACTAAAAGCCGAGTTCTTCACGGCAATTTTCGTGAGATCGAGCGGTTTTTGTATGTTTTAGGGAGCTTTAGATGAGGGTCGTCTAAAATATTCTTCATTGAAAGTTGCAAGCCTTTCCTTATTTTTAGTATAAAAAGGTTATATTTAACCAAGGAGTAAACATCTCGTCGAAATATAGTTGAAACTCGAGTTGGAAGTCAGAAAGACACAAGCATCAACAAATAGAAATTAAACATGGAGCGACCGCATAAGTAGAGGCTGAGTTACTCAGCATGTCAGTTATACTTAACAAGGACGCGCGGCTATTGGTTAACTTTTGTATGTGGAATTCGTGACGAAAGATCCCAGATATTTAATACTGATCATGTTTCTGAGGATGATTCTGTAATTTAATACTGCGTTTCTGTGGTTTCTGCTATGCAGGTAGTTCTAACTATTCTATCTTCGGAACTGGAAAGTCTTCGCTCGTTCATCAATCAGTCAGATGGACGTAATAAAAGAGTCAAGAGTGAGGAAAAGAAAGCATGACGACAACGATGAAGTTGGGACCGAAAGTACAGATGTGACGCCGGGTCTTGGTATATATTTCATGCATTTTATAGTGATATTCCATGTGCCAACGGTCAACATACGCAGTTCCCCGTAAAGTGAGTGGTTCTGTCGCGAAAAAAAAACTATAAGACTGACATCCAAGATGACCGCGTAGGGGTCTACATAGAGTCTAGAACTAACGTCCAAAATTCCCCATTGCCGCCATGTTTTGCCTCACTTTTGGATTGGGAGTCAAAATACATGTCAGTGGTCGCTATCATTAGCAGAAGGACCTATAAATGCCGTCATTTTGAATCTCAAAATCGGGTCATATTTTTGGGCAGGAGTCGCAGGACCCGCAGTCCAGTTATATATAGGTCAGCATGGAGACGCTTGTATTTCCGGAGCTTGCATGGGTAATTGAGAGCTTGGGGATATTGTTTAAAACACTCATGAAACCTTTATTTTGTCAATTTGGGTGTTCGAACGACCACCACAGCAATTCGTGACTGCCAGCTTGCGATGACTTGCGCTCTCGTTTGATTAACTGTGGTTTGATTAGGGCTTAACACTTCACGTGTGCCATGCGTAGACCAGATAGCCCCTATGAACCGGGGGGTTGGAACCACACAAACAACAGACAGCTAGTTATTTATTGCATAAATCCCATTAATTTCGGGAGATACCCACACTAAGACCCCGTTTACACGATGCCGGTACAATTTGAAAACGGAACTAAATCATGCCGGTATGCAAATACAGCATATAACATTTCATGTTATTTTTATGCGGTGACCCCATCAGTGATTTAGTTATATTTTATGTAATTGTTTACACTTGTTTCCGGGAGATACCCATTCCAAGATATATATCCACAACAGTTGTGATAACCTCAATTTATGATCAGGGGCGTCGTGGCTCAGAGATTTTAGGGGTGGCCAAGAGCACAATTTTTCCCGAACAACAAGGTTTTTCCGACATAGCTTCGCATAAACGATAAAACATACTTAATTCTGAATTAAATTCGACGATTGCCCGAAGTATAAAACAGACGTATTAAAGCGACAAAGCGTGCTGCTATGCTGTACGCAACCGAATTTAATACTGAAATAACAAAAAGTCAAAAGACAAACCCAGGAGCACCAGCATGTTTATATGGAATATGTTGGTGTTTCTTTACTCTATCCGTGATCCGAATGATGTTTATTGTTATGGCGAGATCGATAATCACAATCAAATGTCTTCTTGCATAGAAGACATTCAACTTTCCGACGTTTCGTTGTTGGTAGCATAACTCAAAAGTGATATGCCCGAATTTCGACAAAACTGTGTTGAACGACATTAGGGGGGGCCATGCCCCCCCTGACCCCCCGGCCACGACGTCACTGTTTATGATAAAGAACTTGATTAGTTTACACCTTAAACCAGTATAGCACATGTCTTGTCGTTTAAAGTATTTAACAAGTATATATATAATACCATGATTGACTCGGTTTCTAATCTCCCTAAACACTAATATCATGCACCCTTTTTTATACTCCAAAGTCCAACCGATGGGAAGTTATTCGGTTAAATTAATGCTTAATGTCACTCTATTATGATATCTTAAAAACAACTATCATCGAATTTCTTCCCCTCTACATTTCTTCCCTTACAATTTCTTCCGATCTATATTTATACCTGACTTATAACTAATTTACTAATACGATTACAGATATTTACGTAAAACGAACTACACATCAAAGTCTCTGCGTGTTAAAATTTTTATATATATTTACTTATATACATATTTACACGAACATATTTTTATCCGACAATGTGAAAGACTCTCAGCTTGTAATGTTTTACGCTTGTGCTACTTACTACTAGACCTGATACTGCAGCTTGATAACCGACAACTGTTGAATTGCATTGAGAAGAAAGCTACACGGTGCCAAGATCTAGTGGAGTGTTCAGAAAAAGAAATATAAAACGGCGAACTTAAAACAAAACAATGATACGTACGTAGTATTACTGTTCCGTTGGAGTTTGACTAGATGCGACGAACGCAATAACCCACAAATCGTATGGTTTATAATAAATTTAATAAGGTAATAATTCTTCTTTCCGATGTAGTTGTAGTTGATAGTTATAGTTATTCGATCTAAAAATATAACGATACATTGTCTCTTTACGACTAATCACAAAACATTCCTCTAATCAAACATGGTCTACTGTTAACATAAACTGTTACTTACTTCTGTGGTGGGTTACTACATTGCGAATCAGTTCATCAGTTCAGGTTAGCAGATTCAGGTTAGCTTTACTTATAATAATTATATCTATTATTGTGATGTAATCATTTTAATACTCAAAGTTCAAATTACTAATTATGACGAATGGTCTCTATATCTGATTGTCTTTCGAAACAATTACCTCATATAAATAATCCCTCCTGAAGAAACCAGGTGAATTAAGGTCGAAATATGGATCGTTTTCACTCACGTGATCGGTGGCCCCATTAGGGTGGTCAAACAATACCAAATATTTGAATAAGAAAGAGCTAATTCCCATACCGTACACCAATATGGCCGCCATTTCATTGTTTTGGTACACCAATATGGCCGCCGTGACGTCAGATGAAAACGATCTATATGTCGAGGTCGAGTTGTGTCCCAATCTGTTTTACGCACGCTATAAAAACATCACGCAACCTTCTCTTGTCTTTTTTGCAATTGCCGCAATTTAATACATTTCCCCCATGTCAATTACCACCGTACAAACATGTACAAATACGCCTTTTAACCCATATTATTATTAGGGCCAATCGCCGTATACTTAACGAAATTACTCGTTTACAAAAATCGCTACCCCATGTTGTTTAAACCACATGGTTGTACATATTTTACAAAAACGACAAAATGTGCATTTTATCCAAAAGTCACGGCTATTCGAGAAATGCAAAGTGACAACATAGCAAAGCAAGATCTTCTTCGTTTTTCTGCATACATGCAGGGTATTCTAATTCCATTTTGCAGTCAAAGAAAAATATTCGTGACATAAATAAACGGGCTAGCCGGCGTCTCATGTGAACAGCCGCTGAATATGTGTTGGATCGAAACCCGGACTTGGACTCAAAATCTTATAATTATCGTAATTCATAAATCCTCAAACAAGAAAAAAGTATAAAATAACTGTGAATAATAAGAAACTCACTGTGACTAAGTAAAAAATTTGCTGAAAGTTTTCAAAATAAATTTGATAAACAAATGCGACGAAGGAAGGAGGTAACGAAGAAGGGAGAAAGGGAAAAAAGAAAGACAAGAAGAAAGGAAGACAAAAAGAAAGGAAGGAAATAAAGTGATAGAGGATAGGAGAGAAGGAGTTAGGAAGGAAGACAGGAAGGGAGAGACAAGGACGAAGAAAGGAGAGAAGGAAGAAAGAAAGAAAGAAAGGATTAGGAAGAAAGGTTATTCTCTTTCTAGTTAATTCGTTAATGGATTTTTGGTGACGGATGCTGTTATCGGCTATCACTCCACACAGTTTTAATTTACGCGTTTCCGGCTGCTTGTAGTTGATCTAAATCAAGGTAAGGTTACTGAAAGTTTCCTGTTTGGAAGACGCTTGGAAGAGGAAGAGGTTCTTTCATCAAATTTTGGATACTCAGATATTCTATTACGAAGAAGTGAGTAGTCAAGTGTATGGGTATTTTAAGCGGCTGAGGTTTTAGAATTCCCCATTTTGCACTGTGAAGCGAAGATTGATCGTTGTTCCTTTTCGCGCGTCGCCGTAAATTGATACATTTTGGAAGTTGAAACTCAGTAACTGCTTCAGTCAGTTCAGTGATGGTCTATTAGAATTTGTGTCGCGTAACATGTTTGCATGTTTATGTTTACACGTTAAGTTGACTAAGATAAGATGCATGGACGTTTTATTTAATGTTTATTGAAGTCTAGCCTCTAGTTCAATGGTATAAATCATAACATAGTATTGGTTCTATTTTCCTTTATGTATTACATGGTATACAATATGAGCGGTTGCTTAGTGTTCCAGAGGATTATAAACTGTTTAGAAATCGGCATACAAATTCGTCCTAAACTTTCTGATCGATTTTCCAGCTTAATTAAACAGATGTGTGAATTCACGTGGTGAATTAGATAAGCCGTTTCCAAATATTTGATTCCGAACGCATGCATGTATATGGGATTTACAACGGCTCGCCTTCGTTACGATTAACGTTGTAAATTAAATGTTCATATAGTACAGTTCTGTCTCTCATATTGTATAATACTAATACAGTAATACTTATTATTATTTAAACAGCCTATAGGTTTTTGCCGATGGGGTACTTTTCAACAATGTGGACAATTCTTTGTCTTGAAGGATTTCTGATCTCGTTCATATTCTGCGAACAAGGTAAATGTATAACCGTCTTAAAACATGTATAATATTCTTACACTAGAGATTGTCCTTCACCAAAACCCCTTAAAACACTGTAGTTTTATAATAATAGAATGAAATGCCAAATATTTACCTGTACCGAAACCATCCGATTCGTTTTTGTATAAATAATCGTAAGTGCTTAACCCACTGCATGCAATTCTTGCCGAATAGCTCCTGCCATCGAAACAAAGTAAATAGATGTACAGATCGACGCCTGATCGGGCCGTTAACTAGGACTACTGTACGTATAGTTTTCCGCGTATCACTATGACAATAGAATTCAGGAGGAAGACTATTAAACTAGAGAGTAGAGCCTATATAGAATAGCCTCCTCCGCAGGCAACTCTGTGGCATCCGAAAAGGTGATTATATTGACCGAGGCTCCATATTGACGGAGTTCACGGGAGACTGATAAGGTGCTCATAATACTGTTTTTTTGCGCATTCGAATTCTGATCTAGACTTGCTCCAAAATTGCAAGTGTATATATACAGTGTTGAAACTACACTGTAAAAACTGACTGGTTAAAACAACCAAAAAAAAAAGGTCACCAGGATGCATCTGAGAGAACCAGTAAAAAACGGTTGTTTTAACCAATTTTATAATTTGGTTAAAATAACCAATACTTTTTTGGTTAAAACAACCAGTATTCAATTGGTCAAAATAACCATAAAAATAGGTCATTTTGACCAATAAATATTGGTCAAGTAGATGCATCTGAGACAACCAATAAACAACGGTTAGAAATGGTTTTTTAACCAATTTCAAATTGATTAAAATCAACATTGGTTGTTGCAACCAAATTCAAATTGGTTAAAATCATAATTAATGTCATGCAGTAAACAAATTTCTCAAAGATAAACAACAGTTAAACACATTTAATTTTCACTACACTATGTCAATAAAATCTTACTTGCTTAACAAATGGAATCAAAACATATGCATATAAAAATAGAAATGTTCCTATAGTCAAAGACTGCTTATACTGTTACTGCATGCTTATACAGTTACACTATGTTACTCAATATGCCCATTTACACGGAGCCAAATTATAGGCATTGCGATCGCGAGCCATCGCACTTGCCTTAGACGCAATATATCACAATCCCGGTAATTTGGCTCAATGTAAATGGGGGGCTTAGTAAGGAAATTTAGCAATTAACTTGAACTAGATAAAGCATTAAAATCATTAACAATTAGCAAGTCAATTCACAACACCAACCGGAATAATATACTGGACATTCGTGATTCGTAGGTTCTCGCAGCCTTGCTCTTCCATCATTATCAAGTCCACTGACGCAATTGTCACAAGAAGTGGAAGTTATGATCCCGTATTCGAATATAATATAGTAATCATCCTTTATGCGCGTGATTCCTTCGGAGTTCCAAAGCCCAGACGCAAATAGATTTCGCCTAATCGGTGGGAAGAATTCCGTAGAAGTTCGTGGTAAAACAAGACATTGTCGCGATCTTCCTCGCTGGAAAAGTGTTTCGTTTCTAGTCTGTCCGAGGTATTCAGCAAAGGGAGTCGAAGAACAGTCTTTCTTCGGTGAAATTTGTTGTTGATATATACCATTCTTTAACTCTCCTGGTGTCGACAACGCTTTCAAAGCTTGAATGCAAGCAGCGAGCGTAATTTGAATAAACTTGAATAATTAAGTGGATCAAAAAAATTCGAGGCTGCTAATTGGCTAATCACGCGGCGGACCTATGCGAAGACACCCCTGCTCAATCGAGCATTAATTCACCAGTTTCACTCTAGAAACCACGTGTGTAGTCACGTGGTCAAATATGTAAACAAAGCCGAAAGTTCGTACTACCGTACGAACAGGCACGGGCTATTAAAGCAAATGCAATATGGTTGTCATGAAAAGATTTTCGTGGGGAACGTGCAGAAATGATACGCGGTGTCCTCATCTGATAGAGTCAAATGAAAACAATGATCCTGTGACATTTTATCATTTCCCTGGCCCTATAAAGAGATCGGCGGGGAGACGAAAGAAGTGGATAATAAATAGCGTGGCATCGTGGGGCAAAGGACAGCTACGTCTGTAGTTTACACTTTGTCGGCGGCAATGGACCAACTACAAAAAAACAAACAGATCCTATTATATCTGCTGTGGCAAGCAATGAAAAGGTATTGGGCGTATTGCATATTGACGTCGTATGTCCGTTTCATAAATTCTTCAAAGAAAACGACGCAGTCCTGTGAAAAGGCTTGGGAACTTTCTTCCGAAGAGACGACGTGCTTTCGAGAAAGAAGTCGCCTAGTCGCGAATTGGCCGCCATGCAGCGCAGTGAATAAGCAGAGATCAGAAGAAGAGTTGCAACTGGCTGATCTCCCTATCCTGACAAAATCCTCAAGTGCACCAAACGACTGTGGAGACACATTTATTTATGGTATTGCTTGAAGACGAGAAATACACAGCTCACTACACAGGTTATCGAAATTTTATCCTCTTTAATAACCTTTAATATCAACTTAACTGGCTAGCCAGTACTCCTCGATGATTTAATAAACTAAAGTGATATTAAAGCGGTTATTAAAGAATAAAGAAGATAAAATTTCGATAACCTGTGTAGTGAGCTGTGTATTTTTCGTCTTCAAGCAGCCATAAATAAATGTCTCCGCAGTCGTTTGGTGCACTTTAGGATTTTGTCAGGATAGGGAGAAAGGTCCATAAGTTCTGAATCAGTCTAAATAAAAAATGAAATTGGCTGCCTTTATTAATTTACTAATTGTTGCGAGCAGTTTATAGAACTGTAAAAGAAATAAAGCGCAAACATGTGTACTGCTAGTTTTAATAGTTGTGCCAGCTTCTTGCAGTTGCATGTCTATTTTGACAATCTCATCTTGATCTCGCTGACAATAGCTGACTTCGATGAACCCATATAGTCGGATTGCTCTCAGACAGATTCAGCATACTTTCAGCCATTTGCAACTTTTCTTCTGATCTCTGCTTATTCACTGCGCTGCATGGAGGCCAATTCGCGACTGGGCGACTTCTTTCTCGAAAGCACGTCGTCTCTTCGGAAGAAAGTTCCCAAGCCTTTTCACAGGACTGCGTCGTTTTCTTTGAAGAATTTATGAAACGGACATACGACGTCAATATGCAATACGCCCAATACCTTTTCATTGCTTGCCACAGCAGATATAATAGGATCTGTTTGTTTTTTTGTAGTTGGTCCATTGCCGCCGACAAAGTGTAAACTACAGACGTAGCTGTCCTTTGCCCCACGATGCCACGCTATTTATTATCCACTTCTTTCGTCTCCCCGCCGATCTCTTTATAGGGCCAGGGAAATGATAAAATGTCACAGGATCATTGTTTTCATTTGACTCTATCAGATGAGGACACCGCGTATCATTTCTGCACGTTCCCCACGAAAATCTTTTCATGACAACCATATTGCATTTGCTTTAATAGCCCGTGCCTGTTCGTACGGTAGTACGAACTTTCGGCTTTGTTTACATATTTGACCACGTGACTACACACGTGGTTTCTAGAGTGAAACTGGTGAATTAATAGTCTTGTGTGATTGCTTGAGTATTGAGCAATTGATCCGCTTGATATTCAAGCTTGACGAACGTTTGATATTTTGTCCCTTTGGTGCTACACTAACTTTATTTATTTCGTAACACTCTTCTTCGGTAGCAATCGAGTTTTGAAGCAACCTGTCCCATGAGTGCCGATTTGTATGATGCATTTTATTAACTTTATTCATGTAACTCAGTAAATGCATGGCTTTAAGTCAGATGCCGTGCAAGCTTGTTAAGAATCAACTGTATAGTCCGGTTTTACACGTCTTTTAATACACGAAGCCACATTATCCGGATTCCGATCGAGAGCTATCGCGCTCGCAATGGTTTTCGTAGTGTAACCACTCGATTTATTCAGTTAATACTAATCAATAAATCGATCACGACCGCAACCCGATATGCGATAAGTTCGCTCCGTGTAAATGTGGGCTTGATGAATAAAAATGCTTAAAACAAAACACTTCGATTACTTCTCGTCTACTGAATCAAGCTGAGATTTCAATTCACGTCGTGTATATAGCCGAAATAAGTTACTGTGATTTCTGGCAGGCCTTTTCGACTCTCCAGAAAGGATTGAAACGAATCTCCGAGTGACTAAATACGACTATACTCCTTGCTCTCGTGGTCCGAACCGCTCTCCTAGTTTTTATATCATAATATTATTTCATATCGCTTTCAAATAACCAATTAATAATTGGTGCAAAGATAATTTGTGACTTCGTTGCCGTTGTGATAATGACCATTTTACACAACCAATTGATAAGTGGTCATAATAACCAATTTACATTGGTTGTAGCAGGGTAACCAATTGATAATCGGTTAAAATAAGCATTTTATAATATTTATATTCTGACCAATTAATAATTGGTCGCAATGACCATTTTACACTAGCCTGCGAAGCAGACGGTTGTTTGGGGGGAGGGTTTATATTTGGGGTCGTGGAATACCGGAGGCGGAAAACCCGCAAAGGCGGAATTACCCGCCAGGCGGAAAACACGCGAGGCGGAAAACCCGCGGGGGCGAAACTGAAAGACCGTCTGCCGGGTTTCGATATGTTTTTCGATATACCAGTCCACTGGTGGACTGGAAAAACTGATTGGCTAATAAACCATTAACTTGTCACCAGGGATTAACTTGTCATCATGTAATTACTGTAAATCTTTAATATATTATCGTATACATAAACTACATAGTTGCGATGGCGTCGACTGAATGTAGTGAATGTGTTGAAGCTCTTCGTTTGCTGAACTTGCTTGCAAGTCCCACACGGGAATTTATATTGAAGAAGGAACAAGAAATAGCAGTTAACGAGTTGCTGCAAGGGAAAGATGTTTTGGCAGTTTTACCGACTGGATTCGGGAAGAGTTTTATTTTTATCGTGTATTTGTTGGCGCGAAATGAGATGTCAAAACGAACCCAGGGAAATGTTCGTAGCTGCGTTCTTGTTGTGTCTCCTCTAAAGAGCATTATATCTGATCAGATATCAGAAGTGACTTCATTTGATTGCACTGCAGCGGAGCTTTCAAAGGAAACTTTGTCTGAAATAATGGAATCTCCACCGCAATTCATATACTGTAGTGCGGAAAGTGCAATAGAGAAAGACTTTTTGTCCTTTGCCTTTCTGATTACGTGTACTTTTCTCGCTTGAGGACTTCGCTCAGGAGAACATACAGAGGTCGGTAGAAGGCGCTTTATCCTGTCAGTTGCTTTCACTTCAGCCTCGACTTTAGAGTTGACCAGATTAATTGAGGTTGATATGAATGCGTAAAGCTGGTTGGTATTCCTTATTTTACGCGCGCAAGACTTACAAACCCGTTCGTTACAGACACGTAGGACGTTTTTTCAAAATTTCCAAACTTAACCTTTAATGGACACTTGCACAGTCTGCAAAAGTCGTTGACACTTTCCTCTTTTGGTTTCCTTCCTTTGGGTACAGTTTTTGTTGGGGTAGCGCTCTTACTCATGACATGTACATCAGCATAAACATGATTCACAAAAACGGAATATATAATTATATTATTAGCATGTGGTGGGGTCAAAACATCAACATGTCAGGTATCATGTTTCATTTATAATTGGCTTTTGAAATAATCCGATTTAAAGTAGCAAAGGGGCGTATATCGAAAAACATATCGAAACCCGGCAGACGGTCTTTCAGCTTCGCCCCCGCGGGTTTTCCGCCTCGCGTGTTTTCCGCCTGGCGGGTAATTCCGCCTTTGCGGGTTTTCCGCCTCCGGTATTGCACGACCCCAAATATAAACCCTCCCCCAAAACAACCGTCTGCTTCGCAGGCTAATTTTACACAACCAATTATAATTGGTCTTAATGACCAATTTACATTGGTTACAAATAACTAACCAATTACCATTTGGTTAAAATAACCATTTCACAATGGTTGCGCGAACTATAACCAATTCATAAATGGTCATTTTGATCAATTTCGATATGGTTATGGTTAATTAACCAATTAATAATTGGTTAAAATAACCATTTCATAATGGTTGCAACCAAAAACATTGGTTGTTTTAACCAGTCAGGTTTTACAGTGTATGTATGATTCGAATTATGTATATTTAGGGGGCGATTATAGCCTGATTTATATATCAAACGCATGTTTTTCCAACATTTCGATTACATGGCCTGGTTTGCAAGGGGCCGGTTAACCCAGATGAAAATTTCCATGTAATCGTTTTCGTCTCGGCAAACCGGTCTAAAAAACTGTTGAACTCGCTTCGAAAAAAACGCGTTCGTTTACTTGACTGTATGAATAAATAGTGCTGAAAGGAACTGAAATATAACATCAAAACGTTGTTCGTGTCTTTCGTAATCATAGCGAAGACTTAATAAATTAACAAGACGCCAAGAGGCGTTCACTCGGGCTACTGCAAAATCACGCGCAGGTTGTCACATGCAGTGCTAAGATCTAAAGCCGCCGTCTAAACACATTCAGGTCACAGACAAAAGTCAAAACACAATCCAATCTCCGACAGAAAACGCAATTTGCAATACACAAAACACGATTGCCTGTAACGTATTTCCACACATGTACACAGCGTTCATATGTCGAGTCTCTTCGGCTGTGAACACGCAAAACACATCCGAGACGGGAAAGACTTGATCAGACTCTGATCATCAGACAGTAGGAAAGCTAAGAAAGAAAGCATTATTTCCACACATGTACACCATTCATATGTCAAGTCTCTTCGGGTATTAAATATCAACACAGCTTCATGTATAGGGCGTGCGAGATCGTATAAGCGTATATAATATCAATTTACTTGCCAGCGACATTACTGACCAATAACTATGTCTGTGAAAACACAAAACACATCCCAGAGGAGAAAGACTTGACCAGACATCAGGAAAGCAAAGAAAGAAAGCATTTGGCATGCACGCATCAGTTTCGCAAAGTCTTATTATGTTTGTCTTGATCGAGAAGGCCGGAATACCAGACTGGAAACTTTGTAGTGCGCACGGAAGATCTTCCGTGCGCACTTGAAAATTCACGTGCGCAATTTTGTCTGAGGAGCGCCGCGCGCGCACGCAAAAGCACAGCAAGCGCGCGCTTGGTGCGCGCACGTATGCGTAAAACGTCACGCGCGCAACAGACCAACAAAAAAAGTCGAGCAAGTTATTTGTCTATACCAATAACCAATATATCTTTATATTATTTGGAGAAAAATACTTGCATGGGAATCCCTCAATCCCTTGCAAAAAAATCCTGCACCGAGAAATACCCCCCTTTTTGAGCCTCATTCATGTTTTGACAGGTTTTGATAAGATCACGGATAAGACCTGGCTTCCGGTTTCGTTCTTTCGTCTATTGTAATGAGCGTTGGGAACTGTCAAGCCAAGGCCCCAAGAAAATCGGTTAAAACCCGCGCCTTTGAAACAAAAACATACCCGTTAAAACGCTCAAGTTTGCTTGCAAATGGTCTCCTTCGCTAAATGGTTACTTGTCTTGAATATTATATATCTAGTATTGACAATTATGAGTTTATTTAATTATTTCTTGCAGTTTTGTTGTATGATGATCGAAGTAACGGTCTTGAAAAGCAGAATTTAGAAAGTTGTATCTATTAAAGTGTACATAATAAGCACAGCCATTTGCTTTCACTGAGCAAAACTTGCAATGCTTCGGTAATGCCAAAATGGGCGTTGCATGTCATTGCACGTTGTGTTACACTATTACACAGTACACACGACACGCCGATTTATCTTGTGACACAAATCGGCGTGCATGTAATCGGGACTTAAAAGCTTAATGTTTGGATCTCACTTCACAGTGACCTTTGTACAATGGGAACATTAAATCTGATTGGTTAAAACGAGAGAAAGGCTTCATTCAATCGTTAAGTTTCGGTTCAGTAAATGTTTGTGCTTAGATGCAACAACTGTATCTTATGAGTACAATTTTAGTGTGTGTTTGCGTATCTTCTTATGCAGAGGCAGCAGAGCCCGCAGTCCTGCAATAACTGATTAGTGGTAATTACCCCGGCCCCTCCCCCGACTTTACCTGCAGAAGACCAAGCGTTGCGTGCGCAACACCAAGTGTTAGGTGCGCATAATTTTGCGACAAAAAGTTCTTCCGTGCGCATGTAACAAAGTTTCCAGTCTGGCCGGAATATAAGTTAAATGCGCACTTGACTTGAGCCTGCGCTTTCTGATTAGAGATGCCTGCGGAGTAGGCTAAGAGCGTGGCACAGAAGGAAAAAAACCCGAGCCGAAACCTAGACTCGGCCTACCACAGTAGCCCGAGTAATTAGTCTTCGTGACGCTTTGGACTATTGTATATAACAATCTTTTTATTAAGGATGGGCTTACAAAATGAATAATAAACTAAATAATTACATGTAATATATATAGTGTAAAACTGAAGTAAAACTAACACAACTCTGCCCTTATTTACCTGATAATTGCGAATTTCGTCCTGAAATCATCCCGGCTGACCGGGCTATCCCGCGGTCCCGCGGTTAGCGTTGGTCCATGTATAATGAAATTAACGAAACAAAGTGAGTTGCAAAGAGTCTGCGCCTCTACGTCAGATAAACACTGACGCATTGTTTTATAAGTAAGGGATATTGATCCGACCGAGTTGTTTTATAAACCTCGGGCGTAACTTTCTTATTAGCTAACAAAGGAGGTTTTCTAATCTTGGGGGAGATAATATAATCTAATTGGCGCGCCTCGAGAGTCGTGAGTAAATGGCGCGAGTAGCGACTAAATGTAGCGACTAAATGGCGCGAGTTAACCTTTGTCGAGGGCTGTTGTTCCGGCTTTAATTTTGCCTGGGTCTTTTTCCCCGGTTTTGTTACCGGGGGACAAAGAACCTAAAAATATAAATGCAATAATAGATTATCTCAAATTTCCCAGCGTGTGTTCAGTTGTTTACGCACAGAATGGACAGCGATGTATCTCCTATAAACGCTGTAATCGTCTGTCGTTTCTTTATATCGCTCTCTGTCCAATTTACCAATATTACTTAGCCGACTTCTATCGATTTTCATGTCGACAATTATTGTGGCCGAATATTAGTCCATGGTTCTCATCAAGCATTTATTTGTATGGATATTAAAAGCGTTTTAAGATATAGATACACATTTTATAGTTGGTGCGATGACAAAGTTTACTGAAAAATTTCAGTTTCAACTATATCATAATTCATAAATGTTGTTTATGATACTGTTGTTCTATATCAACAGTATCATAAATGTTGTTTGAATCCTTACGAAAAGGGTCAGCGCGTGGTATACCAACTGAGCATCAAAAGTTTACTCGCGCCATTTACTCGCGACGCGTGAAGCGCGCCAATTAGATTATCTCATCTTGGAGTATTGATTTGACGAGGGCCATCGCCCTTTCTTTTTAATTTCGCGACATTTAAAAAAAAAGCGCTGCAATTTTAATAGAATTGCACACACTTTTTTTTTTCTCGCAACTTTTTAAAATTGCACACACTTTTTTCTCTCGTGACTTTTTAAAATTGCACACTTTCTTTTTTTTCGCGACTTTTTAAAATTGCACACTTTCTTTTTTTTCGCGACTTTTTAAAATTGCACACATTTTTTTCGTGACTTTTTAATATTGCACACTTTTCCCCCCCCCCCGCATTGTTGTATTTCAAAATGGTGAACTCGCTGTCGCCGGTTTACGTTTTTCCTTGGTTTGTTTTTATTGTATTTGCTGCTTTTACAAACTGTTATTCCATCTTATCTACCAGTACTTTTCACCTTTACAACGTGTCCATGGTCTAGAAAATCGGAACATTTTAATCGAAAGCTATTTTAATTAAGGGGATATTGAAGAGTTTAAATTTAAAACGAAGAAGCAATCAATGCGACAGGAGGTAGTCATTGTTGCCATCGAATATGAGCCGCTCAGTGGGAGTGAAATTTTGTTGGATATCGACAAATGCATTAGCGGCTGAGAAATGATCGCCTCGTGTTCGTGTGGTTCGCGAAGCGGGCCCCGCGACGCGAGGGTACTAATCTCGACGGAGTGTGCGGTAAGTCCGGTCGGGGATTGTGCCCATGTTGGCGGTTTGGAGTATCCCTTTGTGTGTGTATTTAGCATTTATAGACCCGGAGCGAGGGGAATTCGATGAAATGTTACCCCGAGGGGTAATATTTATTATACCGAAACATATTAATCTTTCAAAAAAAAACCCCTGAAATAATGTTAATAAAGTTCGCTTAGCTTAACTTTTGTCCGCTTTTCATTGTCTGTTTCCATTCTGTTGTCGTCTCAAGGCTTCTGGATGCATTGTTTGTTGCTTTCTTTGTATTCCCTGAATCCTTATTTTCTTGTAACCTAACAATCTTCTTGTCAACATCTGAATATGCAGGCAAAACGTTTTCTTGTCTCGCCAGTCTCCGCTATTGTTGACAACTTCGTGAATCGTGCGTGGCGTTCACGCGTGGTACACGAAGCATATTCCCCGCTGAGCGGGGAATATTACTTTTCAGGGTAATTCGTTGATTAATGGACTGGCCACATGGTACAAATCAAGCTTTCTGACTGGACAATTTACAGTTGAGGTATAATATATATATATATATATATATATATATATATATATATATATATATATATATATATATTGACTGATAATTTCTGCTCTTTTGTTGAGTAAACAATTCTTGTTTATCTTTCAAAATATAAAATATTTCTTCTAAACATAAATTACATCGTTTTGAACCTCCCGTGTACGAAATAGAATGTTTTAAAATTTGCCAATTAATACTGAAATCCTTATTGTTTTCTTTCAATGCCCAAATATATTTCGAAAGTTCGGTGTCGTTTGCATGCTTTTTATGCTGAAAAGATTTAGTGTGGTTGGCCAATCGCTCTTTGAATGTGGTTGAAGTCATGCCAATGTAATTCTTGATCGTGTTTGTGTTGTTTACTGTGAATGTTGTATTTGTATCCCTAGTCATGCATTGTTTTCTAAGTGGACAATTCGTGTTTTTCCTACAATTGCAACTGCTAGTGTCCTTATCCTGTGGCATGTTATTCCTAGATATGTGTGCATTGTGTTTAGTGATTATTGACTTAACATTGTTCATGCAGCTGTAACTTACTTTGACTGTGTTTCTGTTAAAATTCTTATGGAGCTTGTGGTGTGGTGGGAAGTGCTTGTCAATTAGGTTTAGGAAATTACGTCCTATGTTTGTGCTTACACTCTTGCTAAAAGGTGGGTTGAACCAAGTGACGTTGCGTTGTCTATTCCTGCGTGGTTGCTGTGCTGTGTGTTGAGTGTAGCTAAGAACATGATCAAAGTTGCTGTGCCTAAGTGCGTTCTGATATATGGGTGCAGATTCCTGGAAAACTTGTTCATCTGATGAGAGAAGTGCAATGCGCTTGTTGATTGATGTGGGTAATTGTCTTGTGATGCTTGGTGGGTGGTTAGAGTGCTTATTTATGTAAAGCGGATCGTCATTGGGCTTCCTATAGGGCCTATAATTTCCATTGTTAACAGGGGCGTAGCCAAGGGGGGGCGAGGGGGGGTGGTCGCCCCCCCCCCCCCCCCCAATGGTCTCCAAGAACGTTCTCGTGAAAAGTTTAAATCCGTGGAGAAACTTGTAGGGGGGGGGGGGGGTACAGTTGTTTTAAGTCCAAGTGAGTAGATAGTTGATGTGTTATATATATTGCAGGCATGCATATGCTATAAATTACAATAGTAAGGGTCTATACAAAATGCTTCCAACCTGTTTTTACATTTACAACTTGTTTATAAATAAATCTAAAGATATTCTGACGTACGTGTATCATGCTATGTTCTGGTTTGAATTTATTGCTTTCAGATTACTCTTAAATACTTGCCTCAAAATGCAGGAAATAGTGTTTCCGAGACCCTAGAAATCCAAAATTTTACGGGGGCGCATGCCCCCAGACCCCCCTAGGAGACCGGGGTTCTCGCCCCCTCCCCCCCCCCCCAAACCCAAGACCCTGGCTACGCCCCTGATTGTTAAGGTCGAAAGTTACATCTAAAAAGTTTACTATGCGTGAATTTGATTCGGCGGTAATTTTTAGGTCAAACTGCTCGAAAATTTTGTGGAGTTCTTTCCTTGTTTTGTCTGCTACGTGCTGATTTACTTTTTATAATAGCCAAACCGTCATCTCTATATAGGCCAATGCTTTCTTTGCCAAATTTCTTACTTAGGTGATTTAAAATGAAAAGGCCTACTAACTCACAAACTTCCGCGCATCGAAACAACCCATGGTAACGTCAAACAAACTATTGCTATCTTTTTTATCGATGAAATTCCGGTATTGAAAAGGAGAGATTTTCTAGCGTGTTTTATTATTGAAATATTGTTTTCAGTTATAGTAGACAAATTCGAAGCCCAAGATAATGCTTGGTCCAATAGTTTTTCAGAAATAGACGGATAGAAATCGACAATGTCAAACGAAATAAAACTATGTCTGTCCTTATAAGATCTCGCTAAAATCTTATAAGATTTTTCTTAAGATCTTACAAGATTTTCCAAGATCACACAAGATCTTGACAAGATTCTCACAGTGGTGGGTTTGGCGCAGATACATGTACGCATAGCGGACCTTTTGTGTTTTATGTTCCCCACGTGATTTTGCCCATCCGCGTTTTATCCCCCATCCGCCTTTTCTCGTCCGCGTTTTATCCTCTATCCGCCTTTTCTCATCCGCGTTTTATCGTCTATCCGCCTTTTCTCATCCGCGTTTTATCCTCTATCCGCCTTTTCTCATCCGCGTTTTATCCTCTATCCGCCTTTTCTCATCCGCCATCCGCCATCCGCATCCGCCGTCCGCCATCCGCATCCGCGTTCCATCATGCGTCATGTAATATAAAGCCTCTGCGGAGGAGAGAGTCCCTACCCAGTTAAACATCTCGGCCCAGCGCTTATCATGTTAACACTTCAAACATTAATTCAAAGGCTATTCAGGTTTCAGAAATATTGATTCGAACTGTTTAACACTCTTGTCTGAGCAAAAACGTTATAAATTGACTACACCCTTCAACATGTACTGTTACGTCTCACCTATAGAAATAACAATAATCATTAATTTCTAACGATTAACCCCAATCTGGCAATCTCTAACCCCTATACTAAAATGTTTGAACACACGGTAAGGTTAGGTAAATCATAGTTGGTAAATCGCCAAAAACAGGAAACGCGGACGCTAATCGCATTGTTAAAGAATATGATATTTTTATGTTTTATATGGCTATGTTTTAGACTCGGTAACATGCATATGCGTTGATGCGTCTCAATAAATCAATATTCAACGAGTTTTTTGTATAAGTATTGAATACGTCTACATGTAATATAAACAGTGCCAAGCACGGTTGGATTTCTGCGTGTAAACCTATAGCTAAAACATCTTGGCCGAGCGCCTAACACGTAAACACTTGGGACATTTAATAGTTAAAAGGGCATTCAATTTCAGAAAGATCTTTAATCCGAAGCTAAACAAGCGCTGATACTGTTTCTTCGTCCTTGAAAAGCTTGTCGTTTAGGCGACAAAGTCGAAACGCGTTCCCGAATTATTAGAGTATAAACACCTTGTATGGTTTGATTACGTGATGCTGAGATGAACACGAGAAAGTATTGCATGTCAATATGCAGTCACCGCGCGCTTGTATTTATTGTATAAAACAACAGTACATACATACATGTGTATAAAAATGTATTAAAATGCTGAAATACACATTGTTTCGAAACCAGACAATCCGCAAAATTCGCAAAACCGTTCAAATTTATACCGACAGACCAGTAGCCCACTGTCAGCTGTCGACTTGTCATATATTTCTTGGCGTCTTGTGATAGCGCGCAAATGTTCATTACCTGAAACTCAACTTTCTAAGGCCCGTTTCAAACGTCGAGCTTATCATGTGCCGAACTTAATACATATTAAGTTCAACAAAGTTCGACGTGGTTTCAAACGTCGAGCCTAGCATGTCGAACTTAATTGCTAGCGGCGAGCATTCGTTGGATTTGGTCAGTGGCCACCTACGCGAATGTGCAGCACATTGTCTATATCTCATTATTTTCTTGTCGGAAAATGGTGACGGTAAATCAGAAGAGAGCGAGAAAAGAGAACAGAATAATTGTGAGTAGATGATTGACTTGAATCTGCCTTACACTAGCTTGTTGTCAGTTGAATGCGGAACGTATCTCTGTGCGCCGTCCGATTGACTTCTTCATCTTCTTCAAACTTCAAACTCAGCGCATCAGTTACATGCTTATTACGATACAAACAGTAATGATCTCTTCTCGCGTCTATATTTACTCGAAAAGACCGCCGTGCGTATAAAGTTTCATGTTTTCAGCTCGCATTACAGTTAGAAAAACTAGACAAACACGTTTTTTCGTGAATTGCATTAAGTTCGGCACATGATAAGTTCGACGTTTGAAACCACGTCGCGCTTTGTCGCGCTTTGGTCGTTCTACTCGACCGAAGCAGTCGAACTTAACTTTGTGGTCGAACTTAATTAAACAGTCGAACTTAATTGTTTCAAGCGTCGAGCTTATCATGTGCTTAATTCAAACTATTAAGCTCGGCACATGGCAAGCTCGACGTTTGAAACGGGCATAACTTCCATTCATTGTTCTGGTACACGTTAATAAACCCTTCGGACATACAAATAAGACTTCTGAAGTATGCTGATTCGGATCCGCTATTGGTCGTTTGCGTTGATCACGTGATTGACGAAAACATTCGTACACACACACAAACACAAACACAAACACAAACACAAACACAAACACAAACACAAACACGAACACGAACACGAACACGAACACGAACACGAACACGAACACGAACACGAACACGAACACGAACACGAACACGAACACGAACACGAACACGAACACGAACACGAACACGAACACGAACACGAACACGAACACGAACACGAACACGAACACGAACACGAACACGAACACGAACACGAACACGAACACGAACACGAACACGAACACGAACACGAACACGAACACGAACACGAACACGAACACGAACACGAACACGAACACGAACACGAACACGAACACGAACACGAACACGAACACGAACACGAACACGAACACGAACACGAACACGAACACGAACACGAACACGAACACGAACACGAACACGAACACGAACACGAACACGAACACGAACACGAACACGAACACGAACACGAACACGAACACGAACACGAACACGAACACGAACACGAACACGAACACGAACACGAACACGAACACGAACACGAACACGAACACGAACACGAACACGAACACGAACACGAACACGAACACGAACACGAACACGAACACGAACACGAACACGAACACGAACACGAACACGAACACGAACACGAACACGAACACGAACACGAACACGAACACGAACACGAACACGAACACGAACACGAACACGAACACGAACACGAACACGAACACGAACACGAACACGAACACGAACACGAACACGAACACGAACACGAACACGAACACGAACACGAACACGAACACGAACACGAACACGAACACGAACACGAACACGAACACGAACACAAACACAAACACGAACACAAACACAAACACAAACACAAACACAAACACAAACAAACAAACAAACACACAAACACACAACCGCGCTCATGACATAGCGGATATGGTTTAGCAACCAGTATCCGCAAAAAATTCACCAGTCCTGTATGTCCGCCAAGTGGCGCCAAGCGATGGTATTTGCCGGTCAAACTGTAAAATTTTACCAGTCAGTGACCGGTGACCGGCACTTATTTCGAAGCCTGTTCTAGACGTTTCTAGACCTTTTTGTTGTAGCAGCGAAATGTCTTGAAAAGGTCTTTCGACCTGTCAAATTAGGATCACCAGCAAGACATTTGCAAGACATTTACTTTAGGCGGTCTTTATATCTTTTCCAGACAATTTTCTACTCTAGACGTTTTCAAGACTTTTTCAAGGTCTTTAAAAGGTCTTACGTTTTCGGTTTTCAATCTGCATGACCGATTGACCGCGTTCTTCGCTTGCGTGAAAAGACTGGGAAAAACTTTCAAGTTTGGCTTCACTTTTCCGGTCGGAGGCAGTGAACTCTAAGGGAACTGGAACGATAACTTGGCCGCCATATTTGAAGCCACTCATGATGGCCGCCATGTAGGTATGGCGACGAAAATATAACCCTCAGAATTCTTCAGTTTATCCACACAATACACTTTATTCGAGCAAGGATGAAGGTTCAAAATAAACAACAATACCTGTACTTCACTTCAAAACAAGTTTTGGGACCGTCAAAAAGTTTTAAACTTGTTTTTTGGGGAGTCGAAGAGTGAATTTGTTTTTGGCACGTTCAAACTTGTGCAATATTTGGAATAGAAAACTATAATAATACTTTATTGATCCATCTTAAGTTAAAAAAATACAATGGAATTTACATATATACACGCAGTACTGTTCCTATAAATATTCAAAAATATATAAAATTTAAAAGACACATCTATAACTACTTCAAAAGATATAAAACCTACATACATGTATATACGTTACGACATGCTCTTGGAATAAATGAGTTCTTATGTCTATCTGTCCCTGATATTATTACATTTAGTTGATTCTTACTCCTAAGATTGTAATTCCGAGTTTTAGTCTTAGTCTTAGGCAAAAATTTATAGCATGGGTGTTCTTCGTCTGCTTGTATCTTCAACAATTCTTTCTTAGTGGCTGCGTTTCTTCTTTCAGCTTCTTGTCTGCACCTGCTCTATTTCTTTAGGTATTTAGGGAGACCTCCCCATACTGGTGATGCATATTCCAATATCGGTCTTATTTTCGAAATATAAGTTGTAAGTCCGACTTCTTTCGGAAGCTTTGATCGTCTACATTCCCTCAGATTGAAGAGTTTCTTGTTAGCCTTGCGTACAATCTCGAAAACGAGCTTGTTCCATTTGAGATTATTTTGTTGCCAAACACCCAGCAGTTTAAAATGTTCAACTGTCTCAATTTCACAGTTTCCTATCGTTAGTTTGGGAGGTTCCGGGATCGCTTTACGGAAACATATCCACATATCCTTAGTTTTCTTTGAGTTTAGTTCCATTTTATTATTATCGGGTCCAAGATCCTGCTAAATGGTGTCGCTCTATCTATAAATTAGCTGGCGCTGATAACAAGGAACAATTCAGGTGCCCCATCTAGGACAGAACTTCAAGAATTATCTGAGAAACTCCAGGAAATATTTACAGCGCCGTGGAGAATCGAAGTCCGACAAGTAACGTTGATCTTAATGAAGTGGAAAACTTTTTAAAGGATGCTAATCCTATTACTCCTAGTATTGGCCAGGTTAAGAGTGGCTCTTGCCCACCTTGATGCCAGGAAGGCAACTGGGTCAGATAGGTCACCCTAGATGTTTTTGCATCAACTGGATGTAAAATACTTAGAACTATCCAAAAAATAAGGTTTAAACTTTTGGAATTGAAGCTTTCTGGTGAAAAAAGTTATTTTTCGGCTTATTTTGGCTAAAAATACACAAAGTTCGGAGAGAATTTTACTCTCTCCAGTCCTTTCTTGAAAGTCCGCGCGTAAACAAGTATTCAAAAAGAGCGCCAATTTGGCTTCAACCAATCATATGGCTAATGTATTGAGTTATCGTTCCAGTTGTCTTAGAGTTCACTGGTCGGAGGTAGCGTTCCAGTTCTGTTTAGTTCAATGACTTTTGTATTTTCATTACTCCAGCCTGCAATGAGGTGTATTTTGAAAACATTACGTCTTTATAGCAAGGCGGCTATAAACTCGTCGCTGATTGGATACAATAATAAACTCGTCGATGATTGGCTATGGGTAAAAAAAATATGCTTTTTAGTATTTTGCATTTGCACGTTTCCTGGTTCAACATTTGTAAATGTTTCACAAAATATTTATTTATTTATTTATTTAGCTTCGCTTCTTACAAAAACAACAACAACAAACAAAACAACTTATAAAATAAAGAAGCTTGGACACCACAACAGCTTGAATGCCAATTACAGTGGGAAATGTATTAAAGTATTTAAAATATCAACTTTTCTTACCCGCCATTTTGTATTTTGATTCTTCTAGCCTGCAATCAGATGTACTAAGAAAACATTACGTCATTTATAGCAATGCCGCTATAAACTCGTTTCTGATTGGATACAATAAAATAAACTCGTCGCTGATTGGCTACAAGCTAACATACACACAGTTACGCAAAAACGTGTTACGCACGCACTCGATAGCATTATATCTGCTACGCAGATTTAAAAATTACATATATCTGCGCCAAGTTGCTGTTACAGTAGTTGACTGTAGTTTTGTTGTAATTGTTATTACTGTGATTGTCGAATTGTTGAAGTTGCTGTTGTTGGTGGTAACGGTACTGCTCAATTGGTGAATCTAGCCAAACGACGAAGTGTATATAATCCATATATAGAGTGCGTGAGGAAGTTTTTGTGCATTAAGTGCGTCTCTTATTGACCTTAATCTTTGGAAAAGTTCCTTGTTAGTCGCTTAAATCCAGCACTTTGCTTTAAGTTCCAGTGAGGAATTATAGATACTAGAAGTTCATCGCAATTGAAGTGCAGCCACAGTTTATATGCAAACAAACAGCTAGCTCAGATATAAAATTATTTAAACATTGGAGGAACTCAAAATTTTCGATGCGTTTATAAGACATGTAATTTGAGTGCTTGTGTCTTGCGGTCTTGCGAAAATGCGCGTGAACCAAATAAAATTGCGTAGGCCTAAATGTAATATAAAGCGGAAAATTTAAAAAAATAATAATAAAAAAGTCCAGAAAAATGACAATGATGAATTTTTAAAGCTTCAGATAAAAAAAGAAATGTTTTAGTTGGATTTTGAAAAATCATTTCCTTATTTTGTGGAAATTTTTAGTCCTGCTGGGCAGGACGAGCAGGACCGCTAGCTACGCCACTGATTGCAAGACTAAGAACTACAAGACTACGAGTAATCGATGTTAAACGCAGACGAAGCACGCTGCCGCGTAAAACATCCTGATACTAAAAGGGAGTATTCCAACTTTTACCCATCACCCAAACGCACCACCTGCATTGTGCCAGAACTGGAATGCATTGTGTGCTTTAATGTTTGAAATTTTTCTCCTTTTTATTTTAGTATTATGTGCGCACGTGGGAAACCTCTTCGACTTCAAAATTTTGGTCCATAACATGATGAAGTATGAGGTGGACCTGAAATATTTAAAATTTTGCAATCTGCATTTTTCTGATACTTTGGAACTTTGTAAAGAGGTGGGTTCTTTTAGGAATTTTTAAGACGTCCATAAGAACCGATGTGTACAAAAAGACATTTTATGTCCATCAAGCTTGGGAATCAACTCTTTACAGCGTTGTTCCGTCGTCCTATGTCAGATTTCTTTGAGGAAGGGCATCTTAACTAGGTGTAGGATTTTCATGATGTTAGCCAACTGTTTGTTACATTTTCCTTGTAACAGTGGGGGCTAGCAAGATTTAACAAAAGGTCCGCTATGCGTACATGTATCTGCGCAAACCCACCACTGTGAGAATCATGTCAAGATCTTGTGTGATCTTGGAAAATCTTGTAAGATCTTAAGAAAAATCTTAAGATTTTTATACGTAAATCTTATAAGATTTTAGCGAGATCTTATAAGAAAATTAAAGAGAAAGTACACGTTCTCTGACATTAATAATTTTTTATCATGACTCATCATGACTCACAAAAACTGTGGTAGATCACACTCACAAGTTTACTATAAGTCACGTTAAAAATACTTAACCAGTTTATCAGCAATATCCCCTGTCTCCGAAATGTTTTTGTGCAAAACTTTGTCGGAAATATAGAATTTAACGGCTAACTGCTAGAAGATATATCCCAATGGCCAACAATACGGCTACCGCGGGTCTAAATACCCCTGAATCGTCTGTAGGTTTGTGCCATGCATGTAGGTACGGAGAAAAGGCTATTTGAACTGAGCGCAAATATCAATTTGCATTATTTACGCTATTTACTTGGCCTACGGTCAAACGCGGTCATATTTAAAGTAAATCAATCGTCTGTAGGTTTGTGCCATTTGGGAAACTTGCACGGTTAGATAGAGCGTTAAATTCTGTACAACATATGTGAATTAGAACAAATCGTATAGAATAGCAATGGAGAAAAATATATCAGTTGATCACTGAGATGAGCGCAAGTATCAAATTGCATTATACGGCTATTTACTTGGCGTACGGTCGAACGCGGTCATATTTAAAGTAAATCAATCGTCTGTAGGTTTGTGCCTTTTGGGGAACTTGTACGGTTAGATAGAGCGTTAAATTCTGTACAACATATGTGAATTAGAGAACATGGTATAGAATAACAACGGAGAAAAGGCTATTTGAACTGACATGAGCGCAAATATAAATTACATTATTACGCTATTTACTTGGCGTACGGTCAAACGCGGTCATATTTAAAGTAAATCAATCGTCTGTAGGTTTGTGTCATTTGGGAAACTTGCACGGTTAGATAGAGCGTTAAATTCTGTACAACATATGTGAATTAAAACAAATCGTATTAGAATAGCAACGGAGAAAAATATATTTGAACTGAGATGAGCGCAAATATCAAATTGCATTATTACACTATTTACTTGGCGTACGGTCGAACGCGGTCATATTTAAAGTAAACCAATCGTCTGTAGGTTTGTGCCATTTGGGAAACTTGTACGATTAGATAGAGTGTTAAATTCTGTACAACATATGTGAATTAGAACAAATCGTATAGAATAGCAACGGAGAAAAATCTATTTGAACTGAGATGAGCGCAAATATCAAATTGCATTATTATGCTTTTAAAGTATCCCTGAATCATACTACTCCAATCATACAGCATTGCAATTGACTTTCTTCGAAAATAATGTTGTTCTTCGTCTCGCTCCTTAGTTCATACAACATGGCGAGGAAATATAAACAGTCACACTACTGCACACATTACAGGTCAGCGGTTACACCAAAAAGTTAACCCCCCACACACACACACATACACACACACACACACACACACACACACACACACACACACACGCACACACACACAACACGATAGCTATATATCTGCGCGTTGCGCAGATACAAAAACAGGAAAGATATTTAAGTGGAGCGAAAGTTGCGCTCAATCTTTCGTCAGTCTTAAGAATTTGTTATGTTCCGCACCGATTTTAATGTACCCAAATCTTGATCGCGAATTTATATTATACACAGACGCTTTAGATGTAGGCGTCGGCGCTGTGCTAGCACACAAAGATGATGCTGGTAAAGAGAGAGGCGTTGCTTACGCTTCCTCAATCACTTTCGGAGCGTGAACGCCGTTATTCGACAACAGAGAAAGAGGCATTCGCCACTGTGTACGCAACCCGACACTTTCGTGTCTACTTGTTGGGTCGGCCGTTTACAGTGGTAACAGACCACAATGCTTTACGCTGGTTACACAGCATTGAACCGAAAGGGCGCCTTGCGCGATGGATTATGGATTTGCAAGAATTCAGCTTTACAATTAAACAACCTACCCCTAGCACAATTGCACAAGTTTCGAGTTTCCTGCCCGAAGATCAGAAGTCGGAATCGGATAACGAATCGCCGGAACTAATCATTCAAGTGAATAAATCATCACCCCGTATACTCGGTGATAAACAGTTAAAATTTGTCACAATTAAGGAAATCGACTCTTTAAAGCTGCGCGTTCCTCCCAAGTCTAGCGATACTCAGGCGTGAGCGTTTTCATCGGCCATTACGGCTGACCCGACAATTAATTTGAAACAAGTGCAGAGAGATGATCCATGCATAGCAAGTATAATAAAGCAGTTCAACATTTAGCTTTTCGACAGCTAGTTGTTGACCCCAATCGGGACCTTAGGGCATTTAGAGGTCGTTATCGCCGGCTGTTTATTCAAAATGGTATGTTGGTTCTCGGTGCGCGGACGAAACGACAAAATAATTTCCCACGAACTAGGATCGTTATTCCTAAATCTTTAATTTCGACTGTTCTTCAAGGGGTTCACGATAGCCCCTTTGCCGGTCATCTATAGGCGTGACACGCACACTTGAACGACTTACGAAACGCTTTTACTGGCCCAATATGAGCCGGCAAGAATCCTCCGGCACATCACCCTACGAAATGGTTTTTGGTCATTCACCAGAAATGCCAATTGAATTAGGGTACGATTATAAAACTAGGTTGTGTCTTGTAGAAAGTGTGGGCCGTCCCGCGTTCCATGTAAATTATCAGGATAAATCTTAGCGTAGGTTCTCTACATTCCTTGTAACCATTAATCTGTGGTGTAGACCAGTATTCTCTGCATTCTTTGTAAGTGGGTTTCTAGATGGTTAGTTCTACGTAAACTATAATATAAAAACACGAATGTAAGACCGTATTTGGGAAACAAGGAACTTGTGTGCAACCACACAGTTATGTTCCTACGTAAATACTCGCTTAGTCATGATGCGACGAACTCACTCTTGCTGGAACAGTCGTAATAAAAGGAAGCCAACGCCTGTAACATAGTTAGTTAGTTAGAAAGAAGTATACCAAAGTCTCGTCACATAGATCCTTAAAACACGCTACAAACGCTCGACCTGCAGATTTAGCTAAAGCATGTCGTCGAAACAAGTGACAATCGAGACTTTGAAAAGAGAAAATAATATTGTTCTCTCTCGATCTCCACGTAAGTGTGGAAAGAGCCTTAAATGTGCGGTGTTGACCAAGAGTGCCTTGAAAGATACGAGGTATGGCAAAATGTTTACCATGACATTTTGCGATGAAAACGTGTCTTCAACTATGAGATGCGTTTGCTTTGAAGACGCGTTGTACGACAAGCTTCAAGCGACTCATACTTATAACTTGAACCACTTCAAGTTAAACTGCTTTTGGTGGTGGAAACGAGATGGAAGTCGTAGTCGATCTCAATACAGAGATAACCGAAGCCTCGAGTCAGTATAATTTGGGGGAGATGTGTTTCAAGATTTCGCAGATTCTGAGACACGAGGCCCAACATGTGCGATTCATTCACTTGAAAGCGAAAGTCGTTGGCGTTGACGAAGTCGTTACAGTTGGCAGATATCCTGAGCAGAAACAGAAAAGAGAATTGTTTCTCGCAGACGAAACGGGCCATATTACCATGGTTTTATGGAAAGAGAGGGC
Organism: Corallium rubrum; assembly: GCA_964035015.1. Lineage (NCBI taxonomy): Eukaryota > Metazoa > Cnidaria > Anthozoa > Scleralcyonacea > Coralliidae > Corallium > Corallium rubrum. The sequence goes on from OZ035997.1 coordinate 88,542,139, forward strand.
GACGAACTTTGAGTTTAAAGAGGACGATGTCCTGAGTATTCAAATGCGATCAAGACAAGCTTCAGTAGTAATGTTTTGATAACGACTTCTTCCGAAACACGGGTAGAGAAAGTGGAGGAGACAATGACAGTCGCTATAACCAAAGTATTAAAGCGCAAACGAGGGGTAATAAGTGCAGTGGAGATCGAGACCAGTATCCTGGCGATGAAACAATTCAAGTCACTTCGTAAATGCATCAATTGTCGAGCGGAGATGCAGTGCGGTGGAGCGACATCAGATGCACTTGTTACATGCACGACCTGTTCAACGGTGTTTTTGAAAGGAGCGACGCATATCACGAATGAATGCATGGTATTATTATCTTCAACTAATGAGTGGTTGTTGTAAACACAGCGGTGAGTGAAACTTGTTATTCGTGATTGTTGTGATAGAGAATAGACCGGCTAGGTAGACTTGTGGAAGTGTTTGTTGTATAGTTTGGTTACTTTTATATGTAAACACGGTAGCGAGCGCATTGTATTTTCGTGTAATAAGGAAGAAAATATGAATTGTTGACAGAATATTTTAGGTTTTAGACAGTTTTGGTTTTCAAACCCAGCCTTTGAGCGGAGTTGAATTGAGTGCATATACGGATATTTAAAGAATGGATAAAGCATATGAACCAAAAAGAATTGTGAATAACCAGCCATATTAAAAGGTGGCATTAAAAAGGTGGTTTGGTGGGCACAAAAACGGGCTAGAATACAATTTTCTTGTTTTTGATTCTTGATATCTTAATAATAATGGCTATCCTAAGAGTATGTTATTGTGGAGTTTTTATATTAAATTTGTGTCTTGTATTATTATAGTAATGTGCCAGTCAATTCGAAACTTCAACATCCCCCCCCCCTCATCCCCCCGCCCCTCCCCCCAAGGCATACCTTGGGAATTTGAGTTTAACCCTTTAACTCCCACCGTGTCAGGATGTCTGCCCTCCTGCCCTAGTTTCGGGGGAGTAGGCAATTTGACTTTTGACACCTTCTTTGGGGGAGGGAATTTGGTATATGGGGGGGGGGATTTGAACCGGAACTCTCCATTTCTTTATTTCGTGTGTGTTTGGGTGGAACGCAGGCCAGTACCATTACCAGTGGCTGGATAAAAAGCAAATTACTGAAGAGAAAAAATATTATTTATTTAAGTACAAAGTATATATATATTTACCATTTTTCTATTTAGGCATATTTGACTATTATTCCCTTTAAATTTGTCGTCACAGAGGGCATTTGAACACATTTTTTACCCAGGGATGGTGAGGATTTGAGCAACCCAATTCTCCAAAATTAAAATTCCCAGGGTATGCCTGGGCGGGGGGGGGGGGGGGGTGATGTTGAAGCTTCGAATTGATTGGTACATAAGTCTTGTTATTTTGTGGTATGACTTCCTGTAACATGGTTGTTGTTTTTTTATTTGATTTGGTTACTATAGGTTGTGCAACATATTTTCGAGTGGAAGGAGCCAAAAGTTCAACCAAGCAAGGAGGAACTACTTGCCATGCTCAAGTCTATAAGTTCTCGATGAGATTGGACCTTGAAGAAAGGTTGTAGAATATGCATGTGTTGTTGTTGAGAGATCATCTACAGGTGACTGCGATTACGAAAGATGCATGTACAGTAAGAGGTTCAAGGAAGATGATGTGGATATGCATGATGATGTTGATGAACAGGCGTTATTGGGTTTAGGAACTGAGAAAGCAAAAGAACCTGATGATGTTGATGAACAAGCGTTATTGGCTGTAGGAACTGACAACGAAAAAGAAGACTAAATCAGTAGGATTGATGTATGAGCAAAAGTTACGTTAAAATTGTGTTGATCCGCTTGTAGAACAATGAAGCTGGATTTTTATGAATGGGAATATTTGAAACTGGTTCGAGGTATTGTCATTTAAATGATACAAAAAAATGGCAATTTTGTGTGACATAAATATGCTTTATTGAGACAATATATGTTAAATTTGAACAAAACTTGCTGACATTATTTGAAGTTACTATTGTTTTTTATTGAATTGTATGAGCTGAAAGAAATTACGTTGCTGTTGTGGGTTTTTTTGTTTACATGTAAAAATTTGGAAATATTTGCTGAACACTGAGTTTTCTGCTATATTACTGTATTATTACATGTATGGAGTCTTTGATTTATACATGTATAGCATTAAAGATGAACATTTTCAGGGGTCACATTTTCAAATTTCAATTTCTGTTCTCATGATATTTATAATTTGGTTATTTTAGTATAATATTAATTATAATTGAATACATGACGCTGCCAGATCAGGCGTTCACTTGGGCTACTGATTAATTTGCAAAATTACAGCACTGTAGGTGGCTGAGCGCATGAACGTGCCAAAGATAAATGGAACTGAAGTGTTTTCAAAGCATATACACTAAAATGTGAACACAGTGGTCATAGACAGAATACAATGCCTGATACACAAACCAAATAGACCATTTGTGCGATAATGTAGGATGGCATTGGGTGACTACAACTACCAGAATGCTTTGCCAGTCGTCCAGTGGTGTTAAATAGAGGATACTAACAAAGCATTCTGGTAGTTGTAGTTACGCAACACCATCGAACATCATCGTGGAAATGGCTTATTCTCAATACACAACTGGCTGAATACGAGACTACAAATCGAAAATAATTTAGTCTTGAATGAAAGTTCACTGACTGGGAGAGAAAAGGGAAGAAGACAAAGAACAGTTGGGAATTCCATAAAACTTCAAGGGTACGCTCGTGAGAGGGATAACAGAGGTACGCGAAAAAGCCACCACTTCACCGCGGCATGGCTCCCTCGCGTGCTTCGGTTATCCCTTACGAGCGTTGAAAAACTTCTGATACCCAGTGTGCATTTGCCATGAAAGAGTTCCTAAACAGAAAGGTGTATATTGCAGATAAAAATTCGAATAGCCCATTATCAAGTTCCATTTTACTCGTACACTAATAGAAGTCAATAACAGTGTCATATTTTATTGATCAACGAACATGGACAACGTTGAATTCATGCATGGTAAATTGATATCAACTCCTATTAAACGCGATCTTGCTTCAAATTGTAAACTAGCTCATCATATACTGCATTTTGTTTCTAGATTTGTTCGCTGTATTTGCAGCATTGTGAGAACGAGATACTCATAGTTGTAGTTTTTATTATACTCAGTTCAAAGTTTGAATCAGCGCGCAACGAGCTTCAATACAATTTAATCTTACTTTGCAATGTGTTCTAATATTTCTTGAGTCGTACATCTGTTATTAAAACACTTTGTGGTGAAACGACAGTCTCGTTAAATAAGCGATGACAAATGACTAAGAATGCTAATGATATTGTCGTTGCAGAACAACATCGTTGAATTTGTTTTCCTTTAATAGTTTTGATTGCAGTTACCCAAATTTTCATCCAGTTTTACAATTTTTGGCAAAACTACGGCTGTTTAATTGCAGGATAGTACAGGCCAGAGTACGAACCGTCTTTCGGCTTGATTTCATCAGTCGTTGACCAGTAAACTGCAGATGTAGAAGGTTATTGAGGAACAGGTGTAACGATACTTGGAATATCCTAAGTTTGAGAATGGTGGTTTGTCCTGAGTCGAACAATGCATTGCAGCGATGATCGCGACCTCATGGTGTGCAAGTGTATATACAGTAGCAATATAAGGATCCAGAGGGTTTAGTTTGTTATCTTTGGCTGCGACAGCGAATACTAGCTGGCTTTAGAATAGACTTGCTTTTTAAATCTTCAAAACCAGGATTGAGGTTGTGAGACGCCCCTGAGACGGATTTTGACCGAGAAAGAATCACATGATGAATATACGGGTTTTTTTGTCTCCAGCGGTCTTTTCCTGCTGTTCCGTAAATTCATGGTTGAGTTGTAGCACCGTTGATAACTTGTATAACTAGGCGGGTGCTGGGTGACGCGGTAAGTCCAATCATATCGCTGAAACCGGGAGACGTTTAACGATACGAGGAGTTGAAGAGAGTCTCAAGTCTATATATAAAATATAAAGTACAAAAAAGTCTGATTTAGTAAAGCATATCAACGCACGAGGTTACACTGAAGGGGACTAAAGAGAGAGAAAATTGATTTACTGTCTTATCTTGTTGTCCATGTCCATGGTCTCCCCTCGGAGCTGTCGTGGTTGCAAACCTGGACAGCAGATTTCAGTCCTTTTCAGGCCGGACGAGTGAAAGGTACAATAGGTGGTCGTATAGATCGATGTGCAGCGAGGCAAGGTATATTATTTTAATAGACCATTGTAAATAAATAGCTAGCTGGGTATAATATCGTCTAGCGTTAGACACATAAAATTAATAAACAATAAGTTTCCAAATGGCAATCATGTCCTGCAGTAAATTAAGGGATAACGGAAATGTTATGCTGAAGCATCAATATATACTGTCTCCATTTAATAATTATATACAAGCCATTGATATCGTCATCCGTGCAGTGATAGACGTGCTCATGTTAAAATGTACAAAAAATTTAAATTTTAATTCATGTGTATTTAAACTGAATGTGATTGAAATGTTACTAGCTGCAATATTGTACAGAGATTTTAACAGCATCATGATCAGAATAATATACATTAATTACAGAATTGTCAGCTATTTGCGTTAATAGTGTTGGCGCAACATACATGCACATGGTCTAATAAGCTTCCAGAAGAAATAAACGTAGGTTTTGTTACAATCTGAGTGTAATTGAAAGATTCCATTAAAGACTTGAGTGGTTCAACCTGACTGTCATTGAAATAATTAATGTTAAAGTCGCCAAGAATCATGTCAACTGTATAAATCTACATACTGTAAGATATTGCAACTGTGCTTTCGATAGAGCAATAGGAAAGATTGAATTGCTCGTGATTGGCTATTATTTATCACAAACTTTAGTGCATTTATTGAAGGGAAGTATTCACTCTCTCTTATTTCTACAGTATTTCTTGTGCAGAGTGCCATACTCGAGTATTTATCAGTATCGTGATCCTGAAGGTACAGTTTGAAGGGATTGAGATTACACATAATTTCATTGTCAGAATCATGAGGTAGAAGTTGTGTTTCAGTTAGAGCTATGATCTCACTATTGAAAAGTTTTGAATCAAGTTTGATGTCAATAATTCTATGTTTTTTGAGACATCTTACATTTAAAAGCGAGATGGTCAATACTGAGTTGTTAAAATCATTTTGCGATAAAGTTGTTGAGGAAATCGTACATTCATTCCGTAGTCGTTTATACTCTTCAGTAACTTTAGGATTCGCTTTAACGTATTTACTGGCAATTTGCCCAAAATGTGAATACCTTTTAAAGAAGTTGAACGGCTTAAAGCAACATAAATTTGTCCATAGTTAAATGTTCTTTGTCTTTTTAATTCGGAACTGATAACAACATTTTCAAGTGTTAGACCTTGAACCTTGTGTACAGTACAAGCCCAAGAAAGTGCAACAGGAAATTGTACCCTTTGTATTTCTGGAGAAGATGCTTTACCTGGTCTGATTTTGATCTTTGTTAGCACAGGTTCAATAGGAACTACTTTGTGTTTTCTTGCAAAAGAATTAGCATGAGTGAGTGTTCATCAAGTTTTTACCAGCTTTTGCATCATCAAACTTTACATACAGAACAGTTGGTTTTTTGAGTATTTTGATTGACATCAATTTTAAATACAGTTTCCATTTGTCCATTAATGAGTCTATCCGGAATATTGATATTTGTTGTAAGCATTACCCTAGCACCTTCTTTAATCAAATTTCATAAGCAGGTCCACCTGTTTCAGACCGTCCTCTTGATAAAACTCTATTAATGTCTTGTTTATTTACATTTGTTGGATATTGATCATTAGCTTTAAGAACAAATAAGGTTCCATGCATTTCTTCTAGTTTTTTGTTGTTATGTTCATCAACAGGAACATTTTCAGCCCAGATATGAAGTGCATCTGACGGATAATTAGCATCTGACTGGGTTATTGACCTCGAGTGAATTATTCTAATGCCATCGTCTGTTTGACGAAGCTCTTCTTATTCTGTTAAGAAGTTCAGTTAATGGCTGCTCATTTTTCTGTCTCATGATTTGAGTAAGTTCTATTATTTTGAAGACCCTGCATGGATGACATAGGTTATAAGCATCTTGTAATTGTCAAAAACAGCTTTTTTACGTATTGGTGGGAGTTGGTATAGGTCACCTACGGCTATGATACTAATTCCTGCGAATAAGAGAGAATTGGATGTACCAAAAATTTCTTTCAATCTTTGATGTATATGAAGTAAGGTTGTGTTTCCAACCATAGAAATTTCATCTATTATTATAAGTTTTAGGTCAGATAAAGATAACCTGAATTGTGTTTTCTTTTGATCTGACATTGCAGGTAGATTGTCACCAGTCTCTTTAGGAATTGCAAAACCAGTGTTTATTGTTGTTCCATCAATGTTTATTGCAGCCACACCTGTCGGAGCCAGTTAAAGAACAGTTGGTAGTTCAGGATTAATAGGAGGGTGTCTAAAAGTCTTAACTACTGTGTGATATATTGTTTTAATCAAGTGGCTTTTTCCTGCACCTCCACCACCAGTTATAAAAAGATATATTGCTTTTACTTCAACAGGTTTTAAGCTGTTCATATTTTTTGTTGTATCGCGACACCAGGCGAGAACTGTATCATATGCATAACGTTGTTCCATGTTCAAGGACCTTACAGACTGACGTAGTAAGTCATCAGAAATATCTGCTGGTTGGTTGTAGGAAGTAATAATTCCAGGAGAGGTATGCTGATTAGATTGTGTGGTTGGATCAAGATGTGATGGTAATTGCTCATTAAATGACTCATTTGGAATAGACTCGTGTATTTCACCTTGCAAATCAGCATTTTCTTGATCATTAATTGAATATGAATGAATAATATTGCCCTGATTACTTTTAATTACTTCAAGTGCCTTACTAACAGCATCTGCATCAGGTTCAAATATTGCTCGGTTGTGCTCAACAATGGCTTGAACACCAGGATCATAGAATTTTGATGCATATTTTTGATCTGAACCAACAAGATTAGTTTCATATCGCCATGGATGATAGAGCATGAGCAAATGATGGAAATAAGACTCTGGTTCTTTTCTTTTGTTCGGTGTATGATATCTTATAACAGCCTTAACTTTCCTACATTTCATGTATTCATTTGTGTTTATTAATTTTATTTTGTTGGGAAGAGTTTGTTTTGTATTTGTTGTTGCATGTTTTGATTTAATTAAGTCATCTTGAAGAACATCTGGCTGAGAATCTCTAGTTTCACTAGAATCCATTTTATAATCCTTATAGTAATATGCAGCAAATTCTGCCAGACATAAGTTGGCAACAGCAGAAATCGATACTGGTCTAATGCTATAACGCTGGATTATATTTGATTTATAGATATCAGTGCTTTCATCATCTAGTTCATCAAGTTCATACTGTGTCTTACTTAGTAACACGTACTCTTTTTTCTGGAAAATCTGTACTGACAAGCCATCTCTTATATTCATGTTGGAAGCTTTTGCTTCTTTTGCTGCATTTGCAATAGCCTGAGAACATTCAGTTTCATCTTTAGTAAAATATGAGCATACATATGTTATGCATTTGTAGTGATTAAATAAATACAGTTTGCAAATCAACATTCGCTGCAAATCCCTTAATACCAGCAACAAAGTAATTGTTAATAAAACAGCTGTCTATTGGCCTTCTAAGGTGCAACTCAAAGTTGCATAATCTTGCCTGAATATGCGTGATCTTGACAAATTAAATTTTTTAACTTGTTTACATCTGATTTTATTTGCGATGCAGTTACAGGTTGGCCATGGATTTTCTTTAAGGCTATATTAATGCTGTCTGACACCTTTTTCTGTTCTACTATAAACTGTGCAAAGAAAAGATATTCTGGATTTGTAGCAAACCTTCCACTGTAATGTAAGAGTCGAGCATTAAAGTACTTTACTGGTGATAATTTAATTTTTCTATCTTTAGTATACCCAAATCGTCCTTTTGGAAACAACACTGGAAATGCTAGTTCGTCACACTTTTTATTAGTCATTAGTGATACAGGATGTCTATTTTCTCCAGGTGCAATATTGTATACTTCATTTCCTAATGAACAGTTTTCATTATTTTGTTGTATTGTAACAGGATAATCTGGTAATACAGACAGCAAACATGTTTCATTAGTTGGTTGTCGATACTCATTCAATGGGTCATCCCTTTCTTCAGTCTCATCATTATGTTGTATGCTGTTTGCAAGTATCTGTTAGAGTGTTTTCGTCTTTATCAAAGTTAATGTCTGAAGCACTCTCATCTTGTCCTAAACTTGTAAGATTTGTACTGATATTGTTTATACCAATTGTTATATTATTGTACAATGTATTATTTATCTTAAGCCAATGAAGGGCATCAAGAATGAACTGAGGACGCACTGTTTGAAAATAAACATGACCTCTGAATTCCAGTTTACGTTTTAAGTTTTAGCATTATTATACCCGATCTTTCAGGTGGCCGTGGTAAAACCTTACATGTCTCATCACATTCAACAGGCACATTACAAATTGCTCTCTTAACTTTTCTTTGCTGTCCTGTTGGCATTACTATTATCTTTTCAAAAACTATCCTCTGTGCTACAAGAATTTGTTCAAGCTTTTCTAATGATGCAAGTTCAGCTGGTATTTTATCAACATACATATCATTATTTATTTTTTTGCGGTCCGGTATCCATCTGATTCGCGCGCTCTGATTGGCTTAGCGAGCGGTCCGTATCACACGATACGGACCCCGATACGGACCGCTGCGGATTTCAAAACAAAAACAAAAAAAAAGTTTATTTTTTTTACACTCTGTCATTTCGCTTGCCACAGAAAAAATATATTCAACAGAGAGCTACGGGGATGCAAATGAGTTTTATTATCCAAGTGGCTTTGTCAACTTCGTGTGAAAACAACGAAAAGAACGCGAGAAAACTGTGATAAAGCAAAATTTCAGCGAGCGACGTTTATAAAGTTTTAAAGTATTATTGCTCAACGACGTATGAAAACAGTTTAAAACATTAGGCAAAACATACATAAACTTGTAAACACAGTATTTTGAATCAGTAAATGAAACTATATAGAAGTATATATAAAAAAACATACCATGAGATGGCAGAAAAGCTGAAACCTTTTGATACTATTACTGTCATTCTTCTGTCGTCCAACTATATACTCAACAAAACCGCTACAAGTCTTTACCCTTTAGTCAAATATTTTCCACATGCCAACCTCATCGTGTCATGTCTTTGAAAAAAGTTACAAATGGCTTATTACAAGCATTTTTGTCCTCAAACTCGAACGAGCCACTTTAAATTTGCATGCAGTCAACCAGTATTGAGAGCGATTTTCCAAGCGAACAGCCAAAAACGAGCAAGCGACGAAGAAGAACGACGAAGAATCTTTATCAACTAAACTTTAAAAACACGTGGACTCCATTCTGATTTCCCTTCGTAACTAGATCTTCAAGTTTCGACTGTTTTTTAATCACAAAGAGGTTCCAAGCATCCCTGTCAGACTGCATGTCGGCAGTTGTTTACTGTCGAACGATAAACTTTGGACTTTTGAATATTACGTGAACGTCATCTCGATTACGCAAATTAATTCAATTATCATTAATTTAATTTATCTAATTATGTAACAAAAAAATAAATACGTTATTTACCGTTTTGGTTGGTCCGTATAGAAAAATATTTGCCCTCGGTCTCAAAAATGTCCCTCGGCCTGCGGCCTCGGGCCTTTTTTAAGACTTCGGGCAAATATTTTTCTATACGGACCTCCCAGCCGGTAAATAACATATATATATTGCCTGACAGGGAATGTTGCTTTTTAATACCTTTGAGTGGCAGGTTTTACAAATGTATTCTTTTTCATCAAATGACTTTGTATCAGTGAATAGATTTTCATTGCCATATTTATTTTTTTGTAATAATACTACTGATTTTCTGTATAGTAATCGGTTGCAGACAGAACATATATAGTAAGGACCTTCTTTTATTTTATTGTGAAATCTAGATATATAATAATCTATATTGTGTAGCAAAGAAATACTCTTTCTGTGTAGCTCTTTTAACTGTTGTTTGAATGAGATCTTTCTTTTCCATAGGATCCATTGATTTGTATTTTGTAGCAGATGTTTGCAATAGATCTTTCTTTTTCATAGGATCCATTGATTTATATTTTGTAACTTTTTTCTTAATGAGATTTTTTTTTTCATAGGATCCATCGTTTTATAGTTTAAAGCAACTTTCTGTAACCGAATTTTTTTCACGGCAGGTTCCAAATTTGCATAGTTGTCCTTTTCTCTATTGGCAACTAACCTCTTCTGTGTGGTAGACTTATGTTTTCGTGTATATAATTTTCTGCCTTTCTAATTTTGATAATTGAGGCGAACATGACAAAAATTGACATACATGGCATACATAGATAACTTGGCATACATGGCATACATAGATAACTTGGCATACATAGATCTGTTTTGATCGCGGACCAACCCGTTTCGAAATAGCTCGTCATCCTTTAGAGTAGGTCTACCGCGATCGGCGTGTCCGTTTGTAAGCGTTGTGAGCATATTCACGATCAAGACAGCTGACAGCCACATCACTGGTCACCTGCTAAGTTATCACTTTCAATATCTAACAGGCAACACCGCCAGAGAAATAAAAAAACCTTTAACGAAAGAGCTGTCCATCCAAAAAACACAAGGCATGGCCGCACAACAGGCCCAACATGCCTCGCGGTTCGCAAGCTTGCAATCTGACTTGAGCCTGCGCTTTCTGATTTGAGATGCCTGCGGAGTAGGCTAAGAGCGTGACACAGAAGGGAAAAAAAAAACCCAAGCCGAAACTTAGACTCGGCCTACCACAGGTAGCCCGAGTAACAAGACGCCAGCTTAGGCGTTCACTCGGGCTAAAGATCAGCGATTGCTGCAACATGCACAGAACAGCGCGCATAAGCGTTTGCTAATGATATAAGTTTTGGACGCAATATAGTTGTGCAATGTAGAACCTATTTTGAAAGCTATTTTGATTGTACGGTTAGAGGTACTTTCAATTTTTAATTTGCGAGTAATAAATAAGAAATCCAACGACGTCTATATGTTGTATTTAATGAAGCGGTGCAGAAAGCGTTCGCTGATGCATGTAAATTGATGTAAACAAGTCTGTTTTCCCGAATAACAACGACGATCTTGGCATTTTTGTTGTTTTATTGTACAGCATGACAGGAGCACTCACTGAAAATTTCAAGAGAATCTGATGCGTAGTTTTCGCGCTATCAACTCTCAAAATTTGCCGTGGTTAGTTTGTTTTGGGGAAATTTGGGCTTCTTACGCAGATGGATCATTAATAGTGAAATCTATTGTTCTTATGCATAGTTGTCCATCTGCGTACGTCATAAGCAGGGCCGTAGGCAGGATTTTTTAGTCAGGGGGGCAGTAAGGCTGCCAAATTTCTAGGGGTGTCCGGGGGTATGCTCCCCGGAAAATTTTTGAAATTGAGTCTCTGAAATGGCATTTCCCACGATCTGACATCAAATTTGAGCAAAATTTTGAACATTTTAAAACATATTTTTTAAGACATTCTCTCATTTTTACAAAAGATTTTGTCTAAAACTACAGCATCACATTTACAAAGACAACTACAGTCATTTGTAACTCACTTGTCACTTTTCACCAAAAATTCGTTACGAAGTTCGTTTGGAAATTCAAAGTTCGTTTTGAACTATAGGCAATTGATTGCCGGCTACTAGGAACCAAGAAGGCAAGAAGTCAATCAAATGCGTAGTATAAAACGAGCTTTATTTGAACTTCCCAACGAACTTGCGAATTTCGGAACGAACTTCCGAACATTTTGGTGAAAGTGAATAGCAAGGGACTGTAAAATAATAGTTACTATAACGGGATAAAGCGCGAACACAACGCGAAAATTCATTGTCAGAGTTAGGGTATTAATAAAACGACTAGTTAGTTCTTTATTCTGTGACTCCAGGAACAAATGTGATGTGTGACATAAAAATCATATTTTGGATTTTCTCGGGGGGTGGGGGGGGGGGGGGGGAGGGGGAGGGGGGGGGCAGTTGCCCCTGCTGCCCCCCGCTACGGCCCTGGTCATAAGCATTGTTTCCGAAAGCCCAATTTTTCTCTAAGAACGAACTAGCCATGGCAAATTTTTGAGAGTTTATAGCGCGAAAACTACACATCAGATTCTCTTGAAATCTTCAGTGAGTGCTCCTGCCGTGCTCCTCTGCACAATAAAACAACAAAAATGCCCAACGAAATTTTCATTTCATAGACACTTTAACACTTTCAGTAGACAAAACCTACAGTGCTGGGTTCGGCATATTCAGTCAATAATTTCGTGTAGAATTTATTGACATCGAGCAAACAGAAAATATTTAAACAAACTTTTGAAACACACGTTTCCAAAGCGTTGGCAAATGTAATACGACACCTACATGAAATCTAGCCACGCAAACAGTTCATGCACATTCATATTTTGAATTATTCAGTGATTATTACTGTTGGACTATAAGCAGCAAGCTGTTATTTTATAGTAAATATTATATACGTTTTTTGATGTACTATGGCGTTTCCTTGTTGTATCTCTTCAGGTCAAGCTTCCTTTATGTATAATATAAAATCCACTGATCACTGATGTATAAAACTATGTATTGAACGCATCAACTCCCGTGTCTTTCGCAACTCGTCATTCTCTCTTCATGAACAAACCTTCTTTCTGTTTCTTACCCATAGTTTGCAAATTTGGAGGTTTTAGGTAAACGTTTCAATGCGATTCATTGACACAACAACCCCGGTTCCGATGTTGATGTTCGTGTTTGATTTTGCGAGTTCTTTCTTTTAAACCAGCTTTGCCTTTTGCCAAAGTGTTAGTAGGTTTTCCAAGTAAGTTGCTTATATGGTTGCTCAGTGATGTGCATGACTCAACCACAGAATAGGCATGATTTTATCGACCAATTTTCGAAGTGATCGAAGACTCGAAGCGTAGGCTCCATATATGGGAAGTATTGCGCAACAATGACACATTTGTGACCCCCCCCCCCCCGCTCAAAAAAAAAAAATAAAAAGCAGAAAACGGAGCCGAAACCTAGACTCGGCCTACCACAGTAGCTCGAGTAATAATAACCTTCCTATTCCGCCTCAATAACCCCAATAATGACCTGCTGTACTGTTCTAAAATGCATTAAATCGGATTACGCACTGGGTCAGTATTTTTAAGAAGACCTCGGAGCTCGGTCATTATCCTATAAATATCCTGTATAAAATAGCCGTCAACGAGGTGAAAATGAGTTGACTATCGCTCGTAGAAAACGAGGGCGAGTTGTCTAATTGTTTTAGTATAAATTTACCAACAAAAGTTAAACAAATTCTCGACCATAACGTACTCTTTGAGGCTCGTTTAATACATTGTTAACCGCCAACAACAAATTCGGACATTTCCTTTGCCCGTACAGTAACTGATGGAAAAGTAAAGTTTTCTTGCATAATTTAGCATGGTTTTCATGTACAATATTAAAACAATATATATCCACTTATTTGATTTGTAAAAGTGACAAAAAGTTGAAAGAAACATTGAATTTAGTATGTAGCTTACATCATGAAATCTTGTCAATAGCAAGCGTAATTTTGAAATGTGTTTTGTTTGCAGTTATTTCGTTTTAAACGAACATAGATAAACAATTTAACAATCATGCAGTTACCATTAATAATTTCCATTCTAATCATTTTGCGTCTCTAATGATCATTACTCGTGGTATATTACGCATTTTGTGATTGGTTAATTTCGTTATTAAAAGAAGGATTTTTATTCGCTTATCGCCAGAGGTTTCTATCAGCGGATAGAAACTCCTGCGATAGACAATGAAATTCAATTATTTGTGATAGAAACTTGCAAATTTATACTAATTAATTTTAGTCACTTGGTCTGATGATGACTAAGTTGTAATAAAGTCGAAATATAACCGTTTCATATTTGTCTTGTCTTAATCCATATCTTGGGTTTTGAAGATGTTCATCTTCGGATTGTGTTTTATCTCATATTGGCCCGCTAGCCTTGGCGGCTTTTGTTTATCTGTGTTCACTTAAAACGAAATATCTGCAAACAAAACACATTTCAAAATTACTTTTGCTATTGATAAGATTTCGTGATGTAAACTACATTATAAAATGAATGTTTCTTTCAACTTTGTCATTTTTACATATCTAAATTATGCAAGAAAACTTTAATTTTCAATCAGTTGTTACCGTATGGGACAAGAAAATGTCCGAATTGATAATGTTGAACATTTGTTGTTGGCAGTTAAAAGATGTATTAAACTAACCTTAAAGGGATATGGCAATAAAAATTATTTTTGTCTAATTTGTAAGAACATCAAGAATAGTTATGAAGTGCGTTTACAAATTTTCATTAGATTTTTTATTTTTTAAGAAATTCGGCATTATTTGCGTACGAATACGCTCGCCATCCGCCATTTTGGATATGCATATCTATCGTCAGATATGCATGACGTCACAAGCAGGGTAAAATTTGTCTAAACATTTCTTAATTTCCTAGGTATTTTAATGCAAAATCTTAAGTATTTTGATCTGATATATTTCAAATTGAAACTTTAACAATGTAAAAGAATTTTAGCTGACATTTCGCTACTGACTGCAATTTTTACAATGTTTACCCTGCTTGTGACGTCACTTAATTAGATTTAATTGTGAAACAAGATGGCGGACGGCTTGTGTTTTTGTTCGCAAATATCTGAAAAAGTAAGCCAGCTAATGAAAATCTGTAAACGTACTTTCTAACTTTTCTACATATTCTTACAAATTGGACAAAAATAATTTTTATTGCCATATCCCTTTAAAGAATACGTTAACTAATAGACTACCACACCCAGCCTGCAGCCAACAATTTGAAAAAAATACAAGACAAAGCACAAACCGAAAATAAACATCTTGAAACTCAAAATATGAGCTAAAACAATAGAACAAACGAAGAAAATAAGTTAAACACAGGGTGAGCAAGAATTAAAAGAATTAAAGGTATGCATGCTGTCAAAGTGCCTGACAAAGTGCATGGATATATTAAATCGCTTTTTCATAGAGCCTCTAAAATTTGTGGCACTAATAAACTTTTTGAAAGTCAGATTTCTAATTTAAAATAATTTATGTCCTGGAACGGTTTTCCTAGCAACATAAGAAATTTACTACTGAATATAAATTTAAGAATATTAAACGCTCTTTTCCTTCTGCAATAAATAACACGTCTGATGAGTTAGATAATCTACCGAAAATCTGATTTCGTATTCCATACCTCGGTAAACGCGAGGTGAAATCTGGTTACAACAAAGAAAGGTCTCTTATTTTCTGTCAAACAATATTCCTGATAATTTACGAAGTAACATTGTTTACCAAGTTTCTTGTCCTGGTTGCGGTCAAAGAACTTAGTAAAACTGATCGTTGAAAAACGTCTTTTCGAACACAGCACCCAATTCAATTCGAGATTAGCACTGGCTCAGTGGGCTCTGGGCCTAATTCAGGCTCGGGGAATATACCCAATTCTTCTCCCGCCATTACCACCATTTTTATATACAGAATTCGTTGACATAGTGAACCGCGCTAGTATCGCAAGATCGACGCGAGTTCGATTCCTAGCCAGAAAGCGCTGATGTCCGTTTTAAGATGTTTTAAAATGTATATATTCTTACACTTGAAATTTTTCTTCATCAAAAATCTTGTAAACCGTTTCTGACTTTTTGTCAAACTTAGCTGTTGGGAATTAAGCTGAGAAAGTATACACGAGAAACATTTCCACGCAATGCTATAGTCTCTCACTTGCTATTTTTTTTTAACACAGATGCCAAACCAGACTTTGTGAAGCGATCAAAAACACATTATACAGCCAAATTTGGTAAAGTTACCAAACTGAAGTGTGAATTAGTCAATTCAACTGGAGTAACTATAAGTTGGATAAGAAATGGATCCCGCATTATTGGAAAAAAGACAAAACCAAGGGGACACTTTACAGTTAGAAATAAACCGCGATACAGTATTCTTAAGATAAGAAACACAGACAAAAAGGATGCTGGAGAGTACGTATGTCAAGCTACAAACAAATTTGGTTCAACCAGTCGTAAACTAACTTTGACAATCAAAGGTAGGCATGGGAATGAACTGGGTTACTGGGGTCTTTCAACAAAAGAAACATTTAAGACTAGAAGTAACCTATATTGTTATATGTATATATATACAGTATTACAGACTTTGAGGTCTTTTGTGAAAATCAAACAAAAAACTTTAAATAACGCGAGAAGGAATGGTTTATCAGGATATTGAAATACCGGACGATGGAGCTAACAAACGAGGCAATAGCCGGGTGGTTTTTTTTTGGGGGTGTTCAGTAATTTACCATTTGAAACTAATCAGTATTTTAAGAAAATATTTAGGTAAAAATTTGCTTAACTCAAAATATTGTACTTAACACAAGTGTTAGACACACTTGAACGTATAGCAACCCACGTTTCCAGTTTTAACCAACGTTCTTAATATTGTAACAAGGCATAAGAATTGAGAAAAACCATTTAAAAAAGTAGTATATAAGCACTTAATATTCCTGAAGAAATGAAAATTTGAAAGTGGGTTTTACTATCCCGAAATCGATAACCAGAATGACAATATTGATCGAAGGCCCTTGGTAGAACTTTAATATAGGCGAGGAAGTAATAACATGAATCCCAAACTCATACCCTTCGCGTACACGCAAAAGATCGAAGGTTCTGGGATAACCCATTACTGGAAAGAGAAAAACCTGTTGCCTTTAGCTAGCCAATCAAAACACTTCCCTGTGATGGATTATCCCAGAGGCTTGGTTTGTTTGCGCAGCGAAGGATCTGGATACGAAATTGTATCAATCCAGATTAAGTTTCAAATTTCATTCCTAAATGAAATCTCAGGTGAACCTTCCTTCGAGCTCTTATCATCGCATAGGAGCCTGGTTTGCCATTGGAATGTCTGGATTGCAGTGCGAGTAGCGCTGCGAACGCACTGTGAGTGCGAGTAGGCTATTTAGACAAGAAGAAAACTGTTTTCACTATCACGCGTGCGTAAACGTTCAATTGATAAATTTCGTGAAGGGAAATTTGGTAAAGTTGCGCGATTGAAGTGTGAACTAGTCAATTCAACTGGAGTAACTATAAGTTGGATAAGAAATTGATCCATTCTCGGAAAAACAACAAATGCAAGAGGACACTTTGCAGTTAGAAGTACACGGCGATACAGTATTCTTAAGATTGAAAACACAAAAATGAAGGATGCTGGAGAGTATATATGTGAAGCTGTAAACAAGTTTGGTTCAAGTAGTCGCAAACTAAATTTGAGAGTCTTGAAAGGTAAAAAGTACCATTCAAAAGCACTTCCAAAACTCATCAATAATTCATGAAGAAAACACAAAGAAAATCGATGTTTAATGCGGTCTATATAGGTGATACAGATTCCTCTTGATTTACATCAAATTTAGCTTCGATTTTCTCGACTTAGACAACGTTTTTTTAGAAAAATTACAACGCCAACGAACTTACCACAAATAGATCGTTTTAGAAGTAATTTACAGAATTCGTGTCCGTTCTGTATCGGGTACAGGCACTCGGCTTCGCTTGGTATCTATATACCCCGACACATGCAGAACAGGACGGCTACTAATGCTGTAAAATAGTTCTTCAAAACTCATTAATAATGCATGAGGAAAATTCAAAATAAATTAAAGTTTAATCAGTGTTTTTGTATGTGATAAAGATGCGTCCTGATTTGAATAAACTTTAGCTTTGATTTTCTCGGCCTAGACAAGGTTATTTTTTAAACTTACTACGGCAATGAACTTACCAAGAAGTTCGTGTTTTATCAGATATAAAAACGCTCGGCTTCGTCAGCTCGTGCCTTTATATTTGATAAAACACTCCTGCTCGTTTATTAAACAGTACTTATCCAGTTCACTGACGTCATTAATAATTCATGAACAAAATTCAAAAGAAATGAATGTTTAATCAGGTCTTGTAGTACTGTATAATAAACGAGCAGGGGTGTTTCATCAGATATAAAGACACGAGGCGAAGCCGAGTGTTTTTATATCTGATAAAACACGAACTGCGAGTTTATTATACTGTACGGCTTCAAAAACGAACCATTTGGTAAGTTGATTGGCGGAGTTAGTATGAAAAATAACCTTGTCTAAGCCGAGAATATCAAAGCTAAAGTTTATGTAAATCAGTAGAAATCTTTATCACATATAAAGATACGATACGGTCATGATTTTCTTTTGTGTTTTCCTCATGAATTATTAATGAGTTTTTGAAAATTGGATACAAATTCCTCCTGATTTACATAAACTTTCCGATCGATTTTCTCAGCGTAAACAGCTTATATCTAAAATTTTGTTGATAAACCTGAACAATTAGATGTGTGAGTTGTAGTATATGCCACACAGTTCGGCATCTGATATTGTATATATTACTTAAAATAATCCTTTTTGTTTAAAGAAACACAAAAGTAAAGCAAACTCACGAAATTTTAATAAATTATGGAAAGATATTTAACAAAATGAGGATGTTTATTACGTTCCCAAAAATGAATTCTTGTGAGTGCCGAAATATATATTTTTCTTTTAACCCAGGTACATGTACCCATAGCAACACACCTTGCCGTATACCTGGAAAGGGTACGTAATTAACAATACATATAAATTACGTTTGTATTTCTGATTTATATAAAGTACATCAAGCATACGTTTATGATACTGAGATCATTGCCATTAATTTTTTGTTGTCCTTTTTCTTTATAAAGGGAAACCTTGGTTTATTAGACCACCTGTTACTCCAATACAATTTTTGGCTTGGCCAGCTTCATCGGATTTAAAGTTCAAGTGTGAAGCTGATGGCGAGCGACCGATTTCATACAGATGGTTTAAAAATGGCAAGAGTGTTCAAAAACGACGGCTTGATCCTAAGATTAATACAACACGTTGGTACCTGCGAATCAAAACTGTTGTACCTTCTGACTACGGCTTGTACACCTGTGTTGTATCAAATAGGCTTGGAAATATTTCACAGAGTATTAAACTGACTGTTTTAGGTAAGTCAATGTATCTGTTTGTCAGTATAGTATAGACCACTTTGATGATGGTGTTTACTGTTTAGTTTGACTATTATTTTTTGCGCATTTTAATAAGCCTTTCTGGTCACGTTTGTGTCTTTGCAATTCAAAAAAAACTAATTGGCGTCATAACGAGGCCTGAAAAGTTCATTTAGATACACACGAAAGACTATTTACAGTGAAGACCATTATGAAAGTGGTCCGTATATAGAATATCCTAATACTATTTTCAATTATCTGTTAGTTTATCACCCCCAGTTTTCTGCAGCTCATGGGGGTGCTATATATAGTCCGCTAAAATCGCACCCTCTTTGTTTTCGGTCAACCGTTTTGTTTCCGACAATCAAAAGAAACGTTGAATTGAAAAGACCCAAAAGTTAGCGAATTCAGTAAATTAAGGGCATATTGTAAACACTGGACTGGACTATGCATGGACTGGACAATGGACTGGACTTTGGACTGAACTTTTTAGTTTAGTTTAATAAAATTCGTCGCAAAGTACATTACATACACAAAAACATAAATACATACATATAAATACATTGATTAATTAATACATACATACATACATACATAAATAAATAAATATGACTAATACGCGACAGGGGGGGGAAACAGGAAAAACATCCCAATTGATAACCTCCCCTAACCCTACCTGGACTATGGACTGGACTTTGGACTGGATTTTGGACTGGACTGGACTGGACTATGGACTGGACTATGGACTGGACTTTGGACTGGACTGGACTATGGACTGGACTTTGGACTGAATTTTGTAATTAACATTTTCTTCATATTCGTGCTTAATGACCTCTCTCGACCAGTGTCCTTTGCTCGGAAAAGTCGCGTTGCGGCCACATTAGGGAGTACTCGGGCCCCGAAATTCAAGATCTAAGTTCGGCCATATCCATCAACGAGTATGTCTGCAGTCCCCCAAAACAAAGCGTATAGACGCCTCCAACGAAAAAAAGACGAACAATTTTATTTTTATAAGTATACTGAGTCGTCTTCTTGTAATACACAGATCGTGCAAGTAAACTATTTTAAAATGTTCTATTCGCCTGGCCGATTTAAGAAATACTCAATGGAGAAAAAATCATCGATAGCTTGTTTGAAATGCCTTAAATAGCTCAGTTAAGAAGTTATTCTTGAGTCCTAAAAGTATTATCTTTGTAGATTTATGAATAGAAACGTTTCAAAAAGTGATTATGCTGGAGTTTATTCTTCCAAAGAAACCGCGTGGATGTGATGTAGTTGATATCAACACGTATTTGTTTTTATATTTACACCTTTGGCCCTGCATTAAAGTAAAACGTTCAATTGCCCTCTTTAAAATAACAATAGAACTTTAGAATATTCATTAGCGCGAAACGACATTCAATAACGTTTTGGTCACATCAATAGAGCGTTTTCACCCACGTGATCGGTGGTCCATTGGAGTGGTGAAACAATACGAAATATTTGAATAAGAAAGCCAGCTAATTCCCATACCGTACACCAATATGGCCGCCATTTCATTGTTTTGGTACACCAATATGGCCGCCGTGACGTAAGATGAAAACGCTCTATAGCATTTATTACATGTGCATGACAAATATAATCCTGTTCAAATCATTAACAAAATACCAATAGCACTTATTATCATATACACAACAGATGAACTACATTACATTCATGAAAACACTTTCATTCAGAAATGCGAGAAAAGTCCTAGAGTCTTAAATTATCCTTCTACAAACTCGCCGTTAAGGCAACGGGGCAGATACGCATTACACTTCGGTACGGTTATGGTAGGCTTTCTTTCGGTGGCAGCCAACAAAACTCTTTTCCTATATTCGCCCAATGGAATGCGGTCTTGTCGTGCTCTTAGCCTGTCATTCATCTGCTGTTGAACGATGTGTCGTGAAATATCGGCCTTTATAGCAGCTTTTAACGCACGTATGGCATTTTCGACCATATTTAAAAATGGAGAATACGGTGGAAGAATTCGCAGTTCAATATGTTCTGCGGGAGTTTGTGTCGGGCGATGAGGTGGTGCACCATCGAAAATAATGATCGTTTCATTTTCAGGTAAATGTTCTGCACACTCTTGTAGGAAGCTTGAAACCTGGGATAAGTTGATAAGTTGTGTCCCCGATGTGCATAGAGTGATATACCAGCCCAAATGTAGATGAAACTGCAAGGGTGATGGTAACGTTGTTTCCTTTTTGACCAGCCACCTGACGATATGCTCTCTGTCCTCGTAGAGCTCTGCCTTGACTTCTGGCCGTCCATATATTGAAGCCGCATTCATCAACAAATACGACCTGGTTGCGAATAGCTTCTTCAAGAAACCAGGCTGCATACTGACGACGCTTCTGAATTACATCTGGTCTGTTTCGTTCAGCAGGGCATCGACGAACCAGTTTAACGGTGTATAACATACCGTCTAAAATGTTGCCAATTGTTCGTGAATGAACATGGGGCTTTTGAGGCAACCTTTCTCGCAGCGTTATGTTTATCGCATGCAGAGTTAAAATGGGATTCTCGTCGAGTATAGCCGCAATACATCGCCTCATTTTTTCATCAACTTTGACATGGTTTCGTCCACCACGAGCTCTTTCGTTCAACCCCTCGCTGTCGAACGGTTGATGCCAAGGGTATCGGCAACAGATAAATATTATTGTTCGGGGTCGTCAAATGCTCTCACTAAACGTTCTCGATTTTCCTGACTGATGCGTTGCCTTCTGTGATGATGTGCCTTTGGCATTACTTGTAGTTTGCATTCTTTGCTTCTTTGACGCACTTAATTGATCGTACGTATGATCTTTAATGAATACGCCTTTGTTGTAAATGAATGTGTATAAGTGCTATTGGTATTTTGTTAATGATTTGAACAGGACTATTTGTCATACATATGTAATAAATGCTATTGATGTGACCAAAACGTTACTGAATGTCGTTTCGCGCTAATGAAGAATATTCTAAAGTTCTATGAAGAGTGCAATTGAATGTTTGTTTTACTTTAATGCAGGGCCAAAGCTATATAATAGCTTTCAAGACTGCACGATTTTTATACCTTATAATATATTTTATCTCTTCTTTTTTTAATCTCTTCACGGCTCTAATATTTTTCCTGTATAAACCGCTGGCTTTAGTATTTGTAAACGCCAGACGATTTTTATTCATCTTAGGGGGAAACCTTCGGACAGAGATGCCTCTCGCCATGACTTCGCTGATATATTATTACTTTGACATTCCATGGGCGCTTTTAACTTTATTTTTTGTTATGTACATTTATTGAGATTCACAGTTACAACATTTATGATATGAATAACATTTACGCAAAAGATTTAGTGAAATATATAAGCACTTCAAAATGTTACTTAACGGCCAAGACTATGTGGACACAGTAACGCTTCCGAGCGTTTTCGTATTGTTTCAAGTGACGAGATGATTGTTCTCGATTCCCTTGAGAACAGTAAACAATGCGAAAACGCTCGGAAACGTACTGGCAACGACCCCCATCAAAACACCATTTTTCTTAAACTTCGTGAAGTTTTAAGCTATATTTAGGGGTCGATTACATGGAGATTTTCAGCCCAGTTAGGAGGGCTGAGTTTTTATTGCGATTTATACATGAGCGATTGCAACCGGTTCGCGTTACCCGGGATGAGATTTTCAGCCGGGTCGACCGGGTTCAGCCCGTGCTGAACTAAGCGTGTGAACGGTGTCGATCGTTCTTTACGCAGCCGCAAAACAAACATTCGTCGAATTCCTACGAGTTATTGATTAAAATTTTGGGTTCAGTCGAGCTGAACTTTCAATCCGGGCTTAAATTTTTCCATGTAATCGCTACATTCGTTTTACAAGGATTTAATAAGAAGACAGGCCTGGGCTGAAAATGTCCATGTAATCGGCCCCTTAAGCAAATTCTACCCTAAAGTCAAGTCCAGTCCAAAGTCCAGCCCAAAGTCCAGTCCAAAGTCCAGTCCTGTGTTTACAATATGCCGTAAATTATATATAGCATATATATATATATATATATATATATATATATATATATATATATATATATATATATATATATAGCACTACATCATGTATGAATCAAACGATGATGACAATCTGAAAGTGAGCTTTACTATCCAGAATTAATCGATAACGACAACATGATCAAAGGCCCTTGGTAGGATTTTAATAGGTGAGGATGAATCCTAAACTCGTACCCAAGGCCTTCGCCGTGTACGCAAACGAAGGCTCTGGGATAATCCGTCATTGGAAAGAGAAAAACCTGTTGCCTTTAGCTAGCCAATCAAAACTTCCCTGTAATAGATTATCCCAGAGGCTTGGTTTGTTTGCGCAGTGAAAGATCTGGGTACGAAATTGTATGAATCCAGAGATTAAGTTTCAAATTTCATTCCTGAATGAAATCTCAGGTGAAACTGTATTTAGTCTCACAAGCTCTTATCATCGCATAGGAGCCTGGTTTGCCATTGGAATATCTGGAATGCCGCGCGGGTAGCGTTCCGAATGCACTGTGAGTGCATGGCGTTCCAAATGCAGTGCGACTATACTATTTGTGAGTATGCACTGTAAGTGGCGTTCCAAATGGAGTGCGAGTAGCGTTCCGAATGCAGTGTAAGTTGCGTTCCAAATGCAGTGCGAGTAGCGTTACGAATGCAGTGTAAGTGGCGTTCCAAATGCAGTGCGAGTAGCGTTCCGAATGCAGTGTAAGTTGCGTTCCAAATGCAGTGCGAGTAGCGTTACGAATGCAGTGTAAGTGGCGTTCCAAATGCAGTGCGAGTAGCGTTACGAATGCAGTGTAAGTTGCGTTCCAAATGCAGTGCGAGTAGCGTTACGAATGCAGTGTAAGTGGCGTTCCAAATGCAGTGCGAGTAGCGTTACGAATGCAGTGTAAGTTGCGTTCCAAATGCAGTGCGAGTAGCGTTACGAATGCAGTGTAAGTGGCGTTCCAAATGCAGTGCGAGTAGCGTTACGAATGCAGTGTAATTCCAAATGCAGTGCGAGTAGCGTTACGAATGCAGTGTAAGTTGCGTTCCAAATGCAGTGCGAGTAGCGTTACGAATGCAGTGTAAGTGATGTTCCAAATGCAGTGCGAGTAGCGTTACGAATGCAGTGTAAGTGGCGTTCCAAATGCAGTGCGAGTACGTTACGAATGCAGTGTAAGTGGCGTTCCAAATGCAGTGCGAGTAGTAGCGTTACGAATGCATTGTGAGTGGCGTTCCAAATGCAGTGCGAGTAGCGTTACGAATGCAGTGTAAGTGGCGTTCCAAATGCAGTGCGAGTATCGTTACGAATGCACTGCGAGTGGCGTTGAACAGACAGCGCTGTGAGTGGCGTTCAACAGGCACCGTCCAGAAACGAATAACTGGGCTGAAAATACCCAAATGAGTCTGTCTAGCAAGGGTATACATAAACAAAGCGCTTAATACACTTCCAGACTGGTCTCAGGTGGTCAGTGATTCAGTGATTCAGTGAATATCATTTGCATGTTGCTACGCAACATCCATGAGTCAAAAATGAAGATTCTATATGTTACGCTATACGTATTTTAGGTATGCTATTTAGACAAGAAAAACTGTTCCCACTAATTATCACGTACGTAAACGCGTTCAATTGATAAATTTCATTGCAGAAAAAGACAGAACAAGGCCAATTTTATCAATAGGCTATCCCAAGAACAAAACAGTCAATAGTGGCAGTAACGTAACCTTTGAGTGTCGAGAATTGATTAGCTTAACACTGACAGATTACCGGTGGCTGAAGTGGAATAAGCTTCCAAAGCTTCAGTTTGGTAATATATTAGCAGATCATAATTCTTCCGATTATCAGATCATCAACCCTAAACATTATCTGGCGTTCAAAGTGAGAGATATAAATGATCAACAGTTACATGGTGGAAGACTTATTTTACAAAATGTGTCAAAAGAAGATGCAGGGCTCTACACTTGTCTTGTTAGTAACCATATTGGCAGCTCTTCGAGGAGTGCCTTCTTGGTCATTGACGATAAAGGTAAAAATAGAAAAAGCAACGGCTAGGTTACTTTTTGAAATATAAATTCATGACACTCGCAATTTTTCTTGGCTATAACTTGAATTAACTATACGAAATTAAACGAACGAACGAACGAACGAACGAACGAACGAACGAACGAACGAACGAACGAACGAACGAACGAACGAACGAACGAACGAACGAACGAACGAACGAACGAACGAACGAACGAACGAACGAACGAACGAACGAACGAACGAACAGTACTTATCCAGTTCACTGACTTCATTAATAATTCATGAACAAAATTCAAAAGAAATGAATGTTTAATCAGGTGTTATAAATTGGATACAAATTCCTCATGATTTACATAAATTTTCCGATCGATTTTCTCAGCTTAAACAGCTTGTATCTAAAATATTGTTGATAAACCTTAACAATTAGATATGGGAGATGTAGTATATGCCACACAGTTCGGCATCTGATATTGTATATATTACTTAAAATAATCCTTTTTGTTTAAAGAAACACAAAAATAAAGCAAACTCACGAAATTTTAATAAAGTATAGAAAGATAATAAACAAAATAAGGATGTTTATTATGTTCCCAAATATGAATTCTTGTGAGTGCCGAAATATATATTTTTCTTTTAACCCAGGTACATGTACCCGTAGCAACACACCTTGCCGTATACCTGGAAAGGGTACGTAATTAACAATACATATAAATTACGTTTGTATTTCTGATTTATATAAAGTACATCAAGCATACGTTTATGATATTGAGATCATTGCCATTAATTTTTTGTAGTCCTTTTTCTTTATAAAGGGAAACCTTGGTTTATTAGACCACCTGTTACTCCAATACAATTTTTGGCTTCATCGGATTTAAAGTTCAAGTGTGAGGCTGATGGCGAGCGACCGCTTTCATACAAATGGTTAAAAAATGGCCATAGTCTTACGTATCGTTCACATCATTCTAAGATCAGTACCACGCAGACCCTCTTGCGAATCAAATTTGCTGTACCTTCTGACAACGGCTTGTACACCTGTGTTGTATCAAATAGGCTTGGAAATATTTCAAAAAGTATTAGATTTACTTTTTTTGGTAAGTCAAGGTATCTCTGTTTGTCAATATAGTATATATAGTATCATAATATTATTTTTAATTATGTGTTCAAGTAATATTTAAAACATAAGCAGCAGTGTTTTATCAGATTTAGATCTGATAAAACATGCACTGCAAATGTTTTAAATAGCTTCAAAAACGACTCATTTTGGTAAGTTCATTGACGTAATAAGTTTGAAAAATAACGTTGTCTAAAGCCAGTTTTTCACTAGGCGACTTTATTCGCGCGACACGATTTTTTTTTGTCTCATGAGCTCTGAGCTGGAACTAATCAGAAATCTATTGAATTCGAACAAAAGAAAGTCGCTTCGCGCGAAAAAAACCGCCTAGTGGAAAACCTGCTTTAGCCAAGAAAATCAAGGCTAAAGTTTATGTAAATCAGGAGGTTTCATTATCAGATATAAAACCACGGACATGGTACTGCAGATTTCCTTTGTGTTTTCCTCATGAATTGTTAATGAGTTTTTTAGAATTGAAAATAATTCAGTTTATAACTCTAGTTAAATCCCGTGCTCTGATTGGTTGAGACGCGTCACGTGCCGGTCCGTTATTTTTTGGTAATGACTGGTCCAGATTGCGTGTTTCATCCTGTGAACTCTATATATACCTGGAAGGCGCCTGCCAATAAGAAGGTGAGGCAAAAAATGGCGGACATTTGGAATTTTTGGGCGTCAGTTCCAGGCCTCTACGCGGTCATCGCGGATGTCGTCAGTCTTATATTTCAGCGAGTCCCACTCACGGTCAGTTAGCCGCTTTATACTTAAAATAAGGAAAGGCTGGTGACTTTCATAGAGAATAGTTCAGACGTTCTTCACTTGAAGCTCCGTAAAATCCACAAAAACTGCTCGATCTCGCCAAAATCGCCATCAGTACATTCGTCAAAAGCCAAGTTCTTGACGAATGTACGGATGGCAATTTTGTCGGGATCGAGCGGACCAGCGGTTCTTGTGTATTTTACGTAGCTTCAAATGAGGGTAGTCTGAAATATTCTCTATGAAAGTTACCAGCCTTTCCTTATTTTAGTAAAAGCGGTTATAATCGACCGTTAGTGGAACTCGCTGAAATATAGTTGAAATTCGACTTGGAAGTCAGGAAGACGCAAGCATCAACAATTTTGATTTTGTTTTTAGAAACAAGTTAGGAACAATTGTTTTGAATTTCTATGGGTCTTGGTATATATTTCATACATTTAAAAGTGATATTCGATTTGAATTTGTGCCAACGGTCAACATACGCAGCCACCAGAAATAAATGAGATCGAAAGTAAACACAAAAGGAATACAGCACTGCTCGCGTGCACCAGTGCATGGTTTGGCCGCGACAAAAAAAGACTAAGACTGACATCTGAGATGACCGCGTAGGTTCCTGAAACTGATGTCCAAAACTGAAACTGATGTTCGCCATTTTTTGCTTCACTTTTTCGTCCAGTGATTGACTGTAATCAGCCTTCCAGTCGTCCAGGTTTATATAGAGTTATAAAAGTAGCGTGCTGCGTAGGCAGTGTAGAAACAACAATCGAAATGTAGTAAGGTTAGATATACTGCCGAAACAGAGAACGTAGGAGTCTAACGTTTCGAGCGAAGGCCCTTCGTCAGAGAGAAACGTTTCTCTCTGACGAAGGGCCTTCGCTCGAAACGTTAGACTCCTACGTTCTCTGTTTCGGCAGTATATCTAACCTTACTATATTTCGATTTATATATAGAGTTCACTGGTTTCGTCACTCATTTTGTTCACAAAAAAGAAAATGAAAGGCAACTTTGAAAAGTCCCATAAGTTTGCGAATTCAGTAAATCTAGCAATAAATAACGTATGAGTTGGACGATGAACAATCTGAAAATGAGTTTTACTATTCTGAAAGCGATAACGAAAACGACAACATTAATCAAAGGCCCTTGAGGGTGACTCACGGATGAGAATGAAATGCCAGAATGTAATAATATGAATCCCAATCTGTCCCAAAGCCTTCGCCATGCACGCAAATGAAGGCTCTGGGATAACCCATCACCGGAAAGAGAAAAACCTGTTGTCTTTAGCTAGAAAATCAAAATACTTCCCTGTGATGGATTATCCCAGAACCATGGCTTGTGTACGTAGCGACGGATCTGGGTACGAGATTGCATGAATCCAGATTAACCCTTGATTAAGTTTAAAATTTCATTCCTGAATGAAATCTCAAGTGAAAGTGTGTTTAGGCCTTGGCTGGCAATTGGTATATCTGGAATGCAGTGCGAGTGGCGTTCCGAAGGCAGTGCGAATAGCGTTCCGAATGCAGTGCAAGTAGCGTTCTGAATGCAGTGCGAGTGGCTCAAGGTAGTGCGAGTGGCGTTCCAAATGGAGTGCAATAGCGTTCTGAATGCAGTGTGAGTGGCGTTCCGAATGCAGTGCAAGTAACGTTCTCAAGGTAGTGCGAATGGCGTTCCAAATGGAGTAGCGTTCTGCATGCAGTGTGAGTGGCGTTCCAAATGCAGTGCAAGTAGCGTTCTCAATGCAGTGTGAGTGGCGTTCCAAATGCAGTGCAAGTAGCGTTCTGAATGCAGTGTGAGTGGCGTTCCAAATGCAGTGCAAGTAACGTTCTCAAGGTAGTGCGAGTGGCGTTCCAAATGGAGTGCAATAGCGTTCTGAATGTGTTACAATAAGACATTCATTGTAAACCTCGCCCCCCTGCATGTAGACCTCGGTATGTATCACGTGAACAATGTAGCGTGGTCATTCGTATGTAAGAGAGCTTAGGAGCAGGGTTTACAGAGTTACGTGCAATAATAAAGATAACTTGAAACATGATGTCAGGAGTAGGATTGTATTAACTTGTTTTACAACATGGCAGGGAAATTTTGTCCGCCAAAAGAGCTGAATTTTACGGGAAATCTGAGCCAAAACTGGAGCAAATGGAAGAAGGAATTTAATCTGTATTTGACAGCGACTGAATCGCACGAGAAATCTGATGCTGTGAAAACCTCCCGACTGCTAACTGCGATTGGCGAAAAAGCAAGGGATGTATACTACACATTTACATTCGACGAAGAAGGTGATGAGATGAAGTTGAATTTAGTCCTAAAGAAATTTGACGAATATATGTCCCCCAAGAAGAATATTACTTATATGCGATACAGGTTCTTTTCATACAGTCAAGTTGAAGGTCAGCCTATTGATGAATATATCACTGAGTTAAAATCCCGAAGCGAACAGTGTGAGTTTGGCGATTTAAAGAACAGCTTGATTAGAGATAAAGTAGTGCTTGGTGTGAATAGCAAAAAAGTACAAGAACGATTGCTTCGAGAGACCGAATTGACCCTGGAAAAAGCCATACAGATTTGCCGCGCCGCCGAGAACGTCAAGATGCAAACTAAGGAAATGAAAGGTGCTACGAATTCAGAAATCGAAACGAACATTGATCTCGTGCATAGAAAGTCGACAACAGGAGATGGTCGTCCGAAATCGCTATCAACGACAAAACAAGGGCGCAGAAAGATTAAAAATTGTAAATATTGTGGGCTGAGTGAGCACGAATATGGCAAATGTCCAGCGTACAAGCGTCAGTGCAATAAATGTGGAAAGTTCAATCACTTTGCTTCGGTTTGCCAATCAAAATCCGTGAGACATGTGGAAAAACAAAGTCATAGTCAGGGAGTTGAGTCCAATTCGTCAAACAGTGAGGATGAAGAATCAGAGTTCACCTTTATATCAGGTATCAAAGCCATCAACGAAGAAATTCAAGAGGATCACATTTCAAATGACATAAATAATCCTCAAGCAGACGACGTCGACAGTGAAGAATTTTTTGTCAATACCCTCGAACCCGATCAATCCACCGATGTAAATAGATGGCTAACGACTCTAGATACTTGTGGAACTTCTGTATCTTATATGCTTGATTCTGGTGCTCAGGTGAACGTTCTTCCAGAGCGTATTTACAATTCCTTGCAAAAGAAGCCACGTTTGCACCGCACGAAGATTAAACTCACAGCGTACGATGGTGGAAACATCCCCGTTAAGGGTAAGTGTATTGCTTTTGTTACTAAAGGATCCAACAAATCATATCCCGTACAGTTTGTGGTGGTACCAACCAAATCAACTGCCATCATTGGCCTTGAGACATGTGAGAAACTCAATTTAATAAAGCGTGTATTTAATATTAACGACAAATATTCGCATCTCCTTGACAACTATGAAGATATTTTTGGAGACATTGGTTGCCTACCAGGTGAATACCACATCAATGTGGATCCTACCATCAAGCCCGTTGTCCATCCTGCGAGAAGGGTTCCTTTTGCCTTGAAAGATAAACTCAAAGCAGAATTGAACAGGATGGTATCACTTGAAGTTATCGAGAAAGTTGATAAACCCACCAATTGGGTGAACAGCATTGTAATCGTGGAGAAATCCAATGGTGATATTAGAATATGTTTAGATCCCAAAGATTTGAATCGAGCTGTTAAACGCGAGTTCTCACAAATGCCTACAGCAGAAGAAATAACGTCACAAATGTCTGGAGCTCAAGTCTTCAGTAAGCTCGATGCGAGTGCAGGTTATTGGCAAATAAAGCTGGACGAGTCATCATCTGACTTGTTGGCCTTCAATACCCCATTTGGTCGGTATAAATTCAAGAGACTACCTTTCGGAGTCCACTGTGCCAGTGAAGTGTTCAGCAAGCGTATTTCAGAGCTAATAGATGGCCTCGAAGGTGTTGCTCATATCCAGGATGATATCATCATTTGGGGAACTGATCAACAAGAGCATGACAACAGATTGGAAATGGTTCTACATAGGATCAAAGCTTCTGGTCTAAAGCTGAATAAAAAGAAATGTGAGTTTGGTATTCGTGAAATTAAGTATGTTGGTCACATCTTCTCTGACAAGGGACTGCGAGTCGACCCTTCAAAAGTTGAAGCAATTGGAAGCATGCCCATTCCTCAAAGTGTAGCAGAATTACACCGTTTTCTTGGTATGGTGGCGTATCTAGGAAAGTTCATACCTAGCCTCTCCAGCAAAACATCTGATTTAAGAGAGTTGTTAAAGAAGGATGAGGATTGGAACTGGTCTGACAAACATACGCAGCAATTCAAGGCACTACAGCAACTAGTTACAAACAGTCCTGTATTGAAATATTTTGATCCTAAATTACCCATCAAAGTCTCTGTCGATGCAAGTAAAGCAGGACTTGGTGCTGTACTCCTCCAGCTTCATGATGAAACCTGGTGCCCTGTTGCATATGCCAGTCGTGCATTAACCAAATCAGAGCAGAATTACAGCCAAATTGAAAAGGAAACTTTGGCAGCAGTTTTTGGAACTGAACATTTTAACCAATATGTATATGGTCAGAAGTTTCTGGTTGAATCTGACCATAAGCCATTACAAACCATCCTCAAGCGTAACATCAACTATGCACCTCCACGTATTCAGCGTATGCTTCTCCGTTTGCAAAAGTATGACTTGGAGCTGTACTTTACACCCGGCAGTACAATTCCAGTAGCTGATACCTTGTCAAGAGCCTTCCTGCCAGGATCTGCACCAATGACTGAATCAGTGTTTGATTACCAAGTACATATGTTATTATCATACTTGCCAATATCCGAAGCCAAGTTAAAAGAGATCCAGTCTGCAACTGCAAGAGATGGTGCACTTCAGGAAGTAAAGAAGTTTATTTTGAACGGTTGGCCAGAAAACAAGAGTACCCTTCCAAGAGAGGTCATGCCATACTTTCAGTTTCGGTCAGAACTGTCAACTGTAGATGGCCTAGTCTTTAAAGAAGACAGAGTAATCATACCCTCAGCAATGCGCAGAGAAATAAAAGAGAAACTCCATCAGGGGCATTTGGGCATTGAAAAGTGCAAGGCGAGAGCCCGCCAGGTGGTATTTTGGCCAGGAATCAATGCTGAAATTTCTGAAATGGTAACAAAATGTGGTGCATGCATTGAGAATCAACGGTATCAACAGAAAGAGCCTCTTATATCACACAAAGTTTCTACAGATCCGTGGTACAAAGTTGGCATGGACTTGTTTTCATACAGAAACAAGGATTATTTGGTAGTTGTAGACTACTATTCGAACTACCCAGAAGTATGTTCCCTAAGTAATACCTCGAGCTCGACCATAATATCTCATGCAAAGTCAATCTTTGCACGTCACGGCATCCCAAAAGTGGTAATTTCTGACAATGGGCCTCAGTTCTCAAGTGTGGAATTCAAACAGTTT
Source organism: Corallium rubrum (assembly GCA_964035015.1). Classification (NCBI taxonomy): domain Eukaryota; kingdom Metazoa; phylum Cnidaria; class Anthozoa; order Scleralcyonacea; family Coralliidae; genus Corallium; species Corallium rubrum. Next base: position 88,574,665 of record OZ035997.1, read on the forward strand.
GCAGTTTCTTGGGAATTCAAACATGTAACTTCAAGTCCCAAGCATCCTAAATCAAATGGTATGGCCGAGAGTGCAGTGAAAGTTGTCAAAAAGTTGTTCAAAAAAGCCTCTCGCCAAGGTGAAGACCCCTATCTGGCTCTTTTAGCACATCGATCTACGCCGAGTACTAACGATGACAGATCACCCGCCGAGAAGCTTATGGGTCGAAGTGTTCGAACCCTACTGCCGGATCTAAGGAGAATGGTTTCTAAACAAGGAAGAAGAAATCATCAACTTCCCGCAAAGTTTCAACCAAGACATCTGGAAAGAGTGAAACATCATCATGACCGTAACAGCAAGCAATTGCCAGATATTCCAGTGGGATCTACGGTTCGCATTCAAGAGAAAGGTACATGGCCATTGAAAGCCAAAGTCTTAAAGAAAGCAGATACTCCCAGGTCTTTTGTGCTTGAAACAGAAAAAGGAACGATACGTCGAAGGAATCGTCAAGATCTACTGATGACCAATGAACAATTCCTAAGTGTGCCAAATGATGACATTCCATTATCCGAGCCCCCCGATAGCAGCACAGCTCCAAATGATACAACTGAAGTGATACAGAACAACGTTCCTGTGGACATCCCACACAACAGCTCACCCACGCATCAACCATGTTCTCCCACTGTCTCTTATCGGACACGTTTACGCACATCTACGAATCCACCAAAGCGTTTAGGTTTTGATGGATAATACCATCATACTGTACATATGCTTAATCTAGCTAAACTGATATTTGGGACATTATCTTTAAACTATTTCATTTTGTTAATGTTTTGTTAGAAAGGGGGATGTTACAATAAGACATTCATTGTAAACCTCGCCCCCCTGCATGTAGACCTCGGTATGTATCACGTGAACAATGTAGCGTGGTCATTCGTATGTAAGAGAGCTTAGGAGCAGGGTTTACAGAGTTACGTGCAATAATAAAGATAACTTGAAACAAATGTAGTGCGAGTGGCGTTCCAAATGCAGTGCAAGTAGCGTTCTGAATGCAGTGCGAGTGGTGTTCCAAATGCAGTGTAAGTAGCGTTACGAATGCAGTGCGAGTGGCGTTCCAAATGCAGTGCAAGTAGCGTTCTGAATGCAGTGTGAGTGGCGTTCCAGATGCAGTGCAAGTAACGTTCTCAAGGTAGTGCGAGTGGCGTTCCAAATGGAGTGCAATAGCGTTCTGAATGTAGTGCGAGTGGCGTTCCAAATGCAGTGCAAGTAGCGTTCTGAATGCAGTGCGAGTGGTGTTCCAAATGCAGTGTAAGTAGCGTTACGAATGCAGTGCGAGTGGCGTTCCAAATGCAGTGCGAGTGGCGTTTCAAATACAGTGCGAGTGGCGTTCCAAATGCAGTGCAAGTAGCGTTCTGAATGCAGTGTGAGTGGCGTTCCGAATGCAGTGCAAGTAGCGTTCTGAATGTTGTGCAAGTAGCGTTCCAAATGCAGTGCGAGTGGCGTTCCAAATGCAGTGCGAGTAGCGTTCCGAATACAGTGCGAATGGCGTTCCGAATGCAGTGCGAGTAGTGTTCCGAATGCACAGTAAGTGGCATGCAAAGGACACCAGAAACAAATAAGGGTGCTGAAAATAGCCTAATGGGTCTGTCTAGGAAGTGTATGCATAAACAAAGCGCTCAATACACTTCCAGGCTGGTCTCAGGTGGTAAGCGAACATCATTTGTTGCTACGCAACACCTGTGAGTCAAAAATGAAGATTCTGTGTTACGCTATACGTATGTGAGGTATGCTACTTAGACAAGAAAAACTGTTCCCACTAATCACGTAAACGTTCAATTGATAAATTTCGTTGCAGTAAAGATACGAGCAAGGCCAGTTTTATCAATCGATTATCCCAAGAACAAAACAGTCAAAAGTGGCAGTAACGTAACGTTTGAGTGTCGAGAATTGACCAGCTCAGTATTGACAGGCTACCGGTGGCTGAAGTGGAATAAGCTTCCCAAACATTATCCAAGGATTCAGTTTGATAATATATTAGCAGATCATAATTCTTCCGATTATCAGCTCATCAACCCTCAACAGTATCTGGCGTTCAAAGTAAGAGATATAAATGATGAACAATCATATAGTGGGAAAGTTATTTTACAAAATGTGTCAAAGGAAGATGAAGGGCTCTATACCTGCCTTGTTGATAACCTTATTGGCAGTGCTTCGAGGAGTGCCTTCTTGATCATTGATGATAAAGGTAAAAAATATAAACTGCAACGAACGAACGAACGAACGAACAAACAAACAAACAAACAAACAAACGAACGAACGAGCGGACGAGCGGACGAGCGGACGGACGGACGGACGGACGAACGAACGAACGAACGAACGGACGAACGAACGAACGAACGAACGAACGGACGGACGGACGGACGGACGAACGAACGAACGAACGAACGAACGAACGAACGAACGAACGAACGAACGAACGAACGAACGAACGAACGAACGAACGAACGAACGAACGAATGTTGGGAAAACTTTGTCAAGGTAGTGTTCTGTTCTTTTCCAACTCGACCTCGGCTGAGTCTAGGCACATTGATTACAACCCACAATTTTTATCGATTTATTTCATACGTTCTAGAACCTACAGATGACACCCATGAACCAACGGACGTACCCCCAAAGACCGAAGAGCGCGTAGAAATAAAACAGAGCAGTCTTAAGCTTATGATTATTTTGATAGTATTGTGCATCGTTACCGCTCTGATTCTTGCTGGTGTTGCTGTGTTTCTTGTTTACCACAGAATGAAAATCCAGAAGAAGAAAGAGGGAAGAGCAGTGTATGATCAGAATGTAGCACAAGACCCGAAAAACCGTTTACAAAATGAGTACATTGATTTGAGCCAGTACAGAACATAATTCACTTTTATTGAAACAAAACATAATGGTGTTCAAAGAAGAGGACGACTCGTGTTCAATAGTTTAACTCAACAATTTCTTTGCTTTATACTAAACAAAATAATTTTTATTGACTGCTTACTATCTTATAGTTAAATAGCCGAGGAGCTAAACTAGATTTTGTATTAATGTACTTCTACACGTATCGTAGTCCCATTAATTAAAGACCGTCCTATTTGATGAAGCATTTTTCTTTATATAATAATGAAGTGAAGCCTGAACAAAATGGCAGACATTTTCGTCGTGCTCCTATTACTTTTGATTTGGGAAAAGTGTGACCATTTTCAGTTTCAAAATGGCGGCATTTATAGGTGCTTCTAGGACCGGACTGTTGACACAGGTATTTAAAATTCCATATTTTAGACAAGAAACTCGTCGCTTAATACTCGTTAGGTGTTTATAGTCCGGTAAACGAAGATATTTCCATCATCCGTCTATTTTCCCGTCGTTAAAACAAGAAAGCTGGACGACAAACTACCAAACAGTCCAGACTAGGACAATAGAAGATCGTCAAAATCTGTCAGTCAGAAGCCTTTCGTCTTCTAAAATGATGACTTTATCGAGTTATAACGACACTTGGAAAAGGTTAAGTTCTCTAAAGAGAACTAGAGTAACTTAACCACCGCACAGTTCAGAGTTAACAGTATACTTAACCACCGCACAGTTCAGAGTTAACAGCGACTTGAAAAATGTCGAACGTTGGTTAAGGCAAAACGCAATGATTGCCAATGTCAAGAAAACAAAGGCTATGGTTATTGGATCAAGAAAAGCAGTAAAAAAGGAAAACAACTTAGAAGTATATCTGCACAACGAACTTCTCGAAGAGGTTACAACGTCCGACTATCTTGGGGTCCGTACAGACAACACTCTCTCCTGGGATCCACATGTTACTAAACTTGGTCAACGAATCTACCCAAGATTAAAGCTTTTAAATCGAATTTCAGCGTTTTTGCCCAAATCTGTTCTACTTCGTATATATGAACAAACTATTTTACCCATTTTAGACTACTGTTCTATTGTATGGTACGAGTGTGGTTCCATTCCAACAAATCGTATGGAAAAAATGCAAAATCGAGCAATGAGAATTATTTTAAACGAACGAAGAAGAAAATGCACTCAAGAAATGAGAAGTGAGCTGAAACTTTTATCCTTGTATAGTAGACGGCGCTTTTTTAGATTTTTGACAATTTTTAAAATTTTAAACAAATTAGATTGTCCAGAGCAGTTGACTGACGCTTTTAAACTGCGAAGCTCCATTCGAGAAAAACAACTTCGTGATCACACACTCCTCCATCTACCAAGAGTAAACAGTAAAATAGGACAGTCAATGTTTCGATATGCAGGAGCCAAAGATTGGAATTCCCTTCCCGTGTACATTAGAGAAATTAATTGCTTTTTAACTATCTTTTAGAAACTGACATCGATTGCCATATTTGTAGTTCTTAATTTGTATTATAGTAACTAGAAATACATAAACGCAACAACCCCTCGCCCGCTTTTAATACGTTAAATATACATGAATCCCCCCCCCCCCCGATTAAACTGTTTTTGTATACAAATATAAAACCCTGCCCTCCTTTACATCTTGTTTTATCACTTTTATGAATGTAGCTTTTCTATTATTGACCAATTTCCAAAGCAATGTTTTATTCCAAAATAATAATGCAGTGGCTGAGGAAAAACTTGTGTCACGACCTAATAGCACCAGAAAGTGATAGCAAAAAACAAAATACTTACAGACGCTTATATCAAGGTGCCTATTAAACTGTTTGAATATGATTCCTCATGTTTCAAATATACTGTTGAACCTCAAAGAAAAACATCAGAACAGTAAAAGACGTAGGTAACAGCCTGAAAACTAGAAAAACTAACCAGGGACGAACTATGATTGCAAAGTTTCACTCGAACTATGGAAAAAACGCCTGAGAAAATGTATATTATTTGACAAGATTTTTGCTGTTTTAACTGAGTTTAATACTGAGAAAAAATATGAAAAGCTGTTTGTGTTGATGTTCCTTTCAATTCACTGTTCTCTCTCCAGCCCGAGATATATATCAGTGCATAAGTCTTTTGCTGGCTTTGAACAGACACACGCCGAAGAAACATCTTTTTTTTTTTTCAGTCACATTTGGCGGCTGATCTTTTCCGATCTTTATCGCAATTTTTCATGCTTTTTCAATGGTTTCTAGTCGTGTTCAATATTGCTTGGTTCATCCCACTGCAACATCTCTTCTAGTGGCTTTCCTTTTTCGGTCATTTGTCAACCAATTTTTCTGACAAAGATTTTGTTGCGCTTGAGCCGCGAAAGTAGGCGATTTGATGTATGTATATATATATATATATATATATATATATAACTACAGACGGTACCGTTTCGGCCTTTCGGGCCTCATCAGTGTAGTGCTGATGAGCAGGATGAAGGTAACTGCTATTTACAGTCACCTTTGTGCCTGACAAATTATGGGACATCAAAACCATGCCAGAGCGCTCAAACTGCATATATATATATATATATATATATATATATATATATATATATATACATATATATGAACATCTCGCAGAATTTCGTTCCCCTTCGCGTGTAATTTCGCGTGTAAGTCACCCGGGCTCGGGGATTAATATTGTTAGTCATTTCTAGGGTAGTTATATAATATTGTAAATACTGTTTATTCTGTTTATACCAGTTATTCTTACAGCTGAAAGGGTCTTACAGTTTAAAATAAAGTTATTATTATTATTATTATTATTATTATTATTATTATTATTATTATTATTATTATTATTATTATTATGCCTCGCTTCTTTACGACTTTTCCGTGCATGTTCTTCATCGCTTGCCCTTCTTTATAGAGCTTGCGACTTCATAAAACAAAATGTTTGTACAACTTCCATATATTAATTGTTTGTTTTTTTGCTGATTATTCGTGCCGTACATACAGCAATAATTGTCTAGTGATTGTGTTGTAGTTCAGACCTACAATAAGTCTCTTATCATGAAACTATTTCCGGGCCGCTCAGCAACAAACGTAAACTGATACTTTGTTTATACAAACTCGAAATCATGTTCTACTGATATTCCTATTTGGTCGAACAAATAATTCAGTCTTGGTTCCACAATTAACAATAGCCAACCATGTAAAGTGACAAAAATCGCCGCATTTACATAAACATCGAAAACAATCAAACGAAGTTGCGATAAATACATGTCAGTGGTCGCTACCATTAGCAAAAAGACCTATAAATGCTGCCATTTTGAATCTAAAAATGGTCACATATTTTTGGGCAGCACCCTCAGTCCAGTTACATACAGGTCAATGGTTGCGACTCTCATGGTTGTGACCGCTGACCATATTTGCCAGGCACGTCCACGGTATAATAATGCAATGGAGCAATTAAATAATTAATATTATATGGTACAAATTACTCCCGTTGAAATCGTGTGTTCTTATTGGCCGAGAGGCGTCACGTGCTGGTCGATTATTTTCCGTGACGACTGCGGTCATTACGGATTTTGCCAGCCAATGTTGTTTGCAACTAAACAACGAAAGAAACCCGCAAAATGTAAAAGTTAAAAATGTAAAAGTTAAAAATACAAAATAAAAATACAAAATATAAAAATACAAAATATAAAAATGCAAAATACAAAACTAAATTTCATGTTATCGCGTCTGGGCTTCCGTACGAAACGGTTCGAAATACATTTCGGCTTCAATACGTACAGCATTTTGTATTACCACCTAGACCTTGTTGAACTTCTCAATCTTTACTTGCATGCAAGCAGCACGAGCAGCACGCCTTGACAAACGATGAGATACTTGTAGTAAAATTCCGATATAATCGTCCTTGACGGCAACAGAAAGCAACAACTCAACAACTTATAGCTTTTCACGCCCGTCCACCTTATTTTCTGTAAACATTTTGAAATTGATTTGCCGGCAAGGCTCAGATCGAAAAGATTTCTTAAGTCGCATTGCTTGAAATTCAACAAACGTTATTCGGCAGTTTGATTTGCTTGAGTTTTGAGAATAAACATTGCCATTTGTCAGCAGACGAACTGGTGCGCAATGTACATGTTCAAAAATGGAGAAGCTAGTTGTTTATTTACTTTGATTTGCTCCTATTGGTCGGTCTTTGTTCATTGACTTGTCACGTCAGTTGGGGGCGGTATTCGTAAAACAATGCTATACGCGCAGGCTCACCTTTTCCTCGGTTCAGACAAGTGAGCCGGCTCGCTGACTAATTCCAATCGCGTCTAAAACGTTCCTCGCTTGAAACAAATCGATGACTGTGTAATCTAGACGACAAATTATCCTAGATTGTTCGCAGTATTTCTTCATCGTTGCTGTTAGAAGCAGCTAAAATTAAACCCGTTCGAAAACGCTCACAGTCACAGAACTCATGAATGAAACACCGCTCTGAGAAGCGAGAAGTATATTCAGTATCTCAGCTGCCGGACTCAGCAATCGATGGTTACCATGGTGCAGATCGGTCAAAAAGCCCAAAATCAACGCGAGAGCCAATCAAGTTTGAGGAACACCGCTGCCAAACGTTTGCGCATGCGTGAATTTGCTAGAGTAAACATTGCAAGAGAAGTGGGAACTAGCCGTGGCAACAACAACCAGGCAGTGAAGACTAATGTAAGACTCGACTACTCATTTGTGTTTTAAAAAAAAGGGGCATGAAAATTACGAAGGGGGCATTTCAGAATATGTTACAATATTGACAAAGAATCCATGTACAAATTACCTACCTTATCTTTTTAGTAGTATGCTTATAATTTTAACTTTTAATTTTATGTCGGACTCTCGAATAAGTCCAAATATTTCAGTATTTCCCCACTCATTTTTGAGATACGAGCTCGGATGTCACGCAGGCGCAAAACGTTTGGCAGCGGTGTTGCTTTGAGGCAAATCGCAGCCTCGTACCCAGGCGCTTATGATAGAACGCGCGGGGAGTTCCACGCGCGCACCATTCGCGGCGCAGTAAACAAAAGGCGCCTGGGTACGAGGCTGGGCAAATCGGTCAAAAAAGAGGTTGCCATGGTGCAGATCGATCAAATTGATCAAACACCAATCAGATCTCTCTGCAAACCGGTCAAAATTCTCCCAGCAGACGCTGACCACCGGTTATCTCTTCCCGGCGTTTGCTGACTCGCAAATTGCGATAACCTGATCTTTGCGATCACCGAAGGCCAAGTCAAAGACAGCCGCACCATACCATTTTCTAGAAGACTCTTGAGATTAAAATATTGTGTGATTGCACAATTATTCTTGTGGTTTTTACGTCGTCGCGTGACCAGTCTGATGTATGCTAAATCCACCATTGGTCAGTCTGATGATATAAAGTCAAAGTAGTATCCTCAATTTCTGATAACTGACTGCTCAAGTCGGTCAGTTGCATGTTGTGCTTCTTTTGTCATACAATAAACATTTCAAACATGGCATTGCACACAGTGCAATCATGTACGATTCATTGCATGCAAAGAAATTCTCGTAATTGCACAGGTGTACGGGCGTTACTACTCAAACCAGTAGAGCGAGACGATTTTTTCAACGCTCCCGAAGCGACAGTTTCGTTTACCGCAGACCAATTTCAAAGCAATCACGTGGTGTATTCTCATGTACCACGTAATAAACATCCAATTGTTAAGTGGGTAAACAAACTACTACGTGTACATAAGAATACATCACGTGATTCTTTGAAATTATTGATCTGCGGTTAACGAAACTGTCGCTTCGGAAGCGATGAAAAAATCTTCTATGTCTCGCTATTCTGGTTTGAGTATTTGTTGTGGCACGCGCGAAGTGGTGAGGGAAATACCCAACTTAGTAGTTACTAAACTGAGTTGTAGTTACTTATACATTAAGTTCATTCATGGTATACATAATATCCGTCATTAGTTAACAAAAAGAATATTATTCTAGACATTTTGAGCAAAATAGTAAGTCATTTAGTCTGTAAGGTACTGCGTGTAACTTATAATCAAAATATAACAACCGCGGCACATCAGAGAGAATCAACTTGAAATTGATGTCGTTGATCTCGTGCGTCAAGATGGCTATAATAATGACAAGTGAGCTGTCTGCTGTGGTTTACAACCAAATACCTGGAAAAACAAGAAAATATTTCTAAGTTTCGGTGGTCAAATTTAGTAAGAGATAATCCAAATAGTGAAATAAAAGTAGCGTGCTGCGTATAGGCAGTGTTGAAACAACAATCGACATATAGTAAGACGGTTAGATTTACTGCCTAAACAGAGAACGTTAGTAGTCTAACGTTCGAGCGAAGGCCCTTCGTCAAAGAGCCTATTGCCTATTGTTGCAGTTGTTTTGAAAGGTTTGAATACTGTCGGGATTTTCAGAATTTTACTCGGCGCTCATAAAAAGTTTTTTTGTTCCAAGTTTAAAACATTTTTCTTCTTTTTAGAAATTTAAATTTGAAATGATTCGGTGTCAGTTTTTGCAGTACAAGGTAGAAAAATTAAAAAATGTTTGCCGAATTAAGAATTTCGAGCACGTGAATTTTAGTGGTTTCCTGCAACTAGCCATGAACTGCATGAACTTGAAAATTAATTGAGGCCATGTCCACACTAATCCGTTTTCAAACGAAAACGGAGACTTTTTGATACGGTTAGGGCTGTCGTCCACACTAATCCGACGTCTTCGGTGACCGAAAACGGAGTGTTTCGAAAACGTTCTCCAGAGGGGAGGCATTCGAAGACGCCGTTTTTCTGCACCACTTGTGTGGACGGCAAAAACGAAGCTTTTGGAAAACGATGATGTCACGATTATGTTATCTTGGTTTCAGTCACCTATTCATACCCCTATAGATCTTACAAACGTTTTACTAAGCGGCAAAAACGATTCGAAAACGATAGTGTGGACGAAAAATGTTTGATACGTTTTTGATACGAGGTCTCCATTATGCGTAATAAATTCAGTAGGCCTTTTATCATTGTTTAATCGTAGACGTTTTCTTTGTTTTATACTAATTTTTGAAATAGTTGTGCCCAGAAAAGTTAGTGGATTATTTAATCCAGACGAAGCAATATTCATAATAAATGTTTGCATGATTCCACTTTATTACATTTACCCAAAGCAAAAACAACGGCGGCCAAAGTACTTTTCAGTACTCTGCTGCCAGGGACTGGAACAGTCTACCAAGACATATCAGAGAACATACTTCTCTTTAACAAATAAAACATAAAGCTCCGTGCATATGTACTCTTATAAAGGCACGTTTGACGTCATTTGAACACGAAAGAAGTTGAGTAGAGGCACGAGGCGATAGCCGAGTGCCTTTACACTTCTTTCGTGTTCAAATGACGTCAAACGAACCTTTATTAGAGTACATATGCACAGGAGCGGTATGTTTTATTTGTTTTATATAATAAGAAGAGGAAAAATCAAACTAAAAGTGAGGTAGTTTAGGAATTTGGCGGGCTTTTCTGGCCAGCTGACGCCATTCTACGCCATTCTACGTCATTCATAATCTATGTTCTCTTATAAATGCACTGAGCCCAGCCAATCAGAGCGTGCGTAGAGGGCACCTTATTTTATAATAACTCTTATAAACACGATCTCTATCATTTTTTATTGGATTCGGATAAATCCAGTCATATATGTAGCATATAAATGTAACCTGTTTTCTTATTTATAGTAATCTTGTATCATATAGATAAATAGTAGCATATTTATTAACTGCACATGACTTAATACCAGCTGAAATTTTAATTTCGGCTGATTCATTGTGCAGCATAAATAAAGAGTATATTAATAAAATATAATAAAATATTATTATTATTATTATTATTATTATATTATTATTATTATTATTATTATTATTATTATTATTATTATTATTATTATTATTATTAATATTATTATTATTATTATTATTATTATTATTATTAGTGTACAACTTCTGAATACTCAGTAAATCAAAAACACCAATTGGGCGCGAACGTAGCCAATTGTTGCGTTAAATATTAAATGACAAATTCTAAAAGTTAGTTAAAAAAAAAAAATCCAACAGAAAAAACAAGTTGTTCCGTTAATATAAAATAACTATTTGGTATAAGTTCTATCCTTTTAAAAATTAGCTATCTAAACATTAATGTACTATTCCACTAGAACCTTAAAGGAACATGCGATGTTCAAACTGTTGCAGAGTACTGCTTTCTGCATTCGCCTGAGGGTCTCTCCACTTCTTACACCAATCAGCGTCTTTACTCTCTTTTCAACTTCCTTAGAGTACCCTCCAAGTACGTCTATAATGATGTTGTGTTGGATGATTTGGTATCCTGGAAATTGCCTCTTCAACTCCCATCGTAGCGGTCCATACTTCTGGGTCTTTTCCTCATCTTTTAGCTGACGATTTTCTATCCATGGACAGCTCATTTCAATCACGATCACATTCTTTTCGATCTTATCTATTATCCTTGCGTCAATCCGGTTGGATCTTACTTCTGTGTTTTCCGCGTACAGTGGTATATCCCAGAAGGCTTTCGCGCGTTCGTTTTCATACACAGGCTTAGGCTTTGCAGGCGAGTGCCAAGGTGGGACTGATGATATCAACTCTCGATCCCTTAGCATCTCAAAAAACAGGACCTTTAGAGCTGCATTGTGTCTGGCTAGATACTTTGTTTGAGCCAGAGCACTACAGCCTGCTAGGATGTGAGGCAGGCTCTCCGGTGTTTTACCACATAACCTGCATTGCACGTCTGAGCTGGTATTCAATCGGGTTTTCTTCTGATGGTATATTTTTGTTGGTAGTAGCTGTTGGTAGAGCTCACGCACGCCTGCGATTGTATGCGACGGCGCTGTTCTCCATCCTGACATCCACCCAAAGCAGTCACTGCTTATGTCGCCATCTTCCCATCTGTTCTTAAACAACTTCCCTTGCCATTTCTCTTCTCTCATTTCTTCAAAGTATTTCTTCTGTTGAGCGACTTTTGCCCATACTCCAATCTTCCGACCACTAATTTCTTCACCATCTCTTGTAAGGCACTTCGGCTCTGGGTACTCCAGACTCAACATCATATTTAGTCCTTCTGCATATTTGACCGCATCTTTAGTCAGTGACTGGCTTCCCACTCGTTCTGCTTTTTTTTCAAAGTCCCTCACTGTAGTCATGGTTTCGTCTGTGTTGGCGTATAATTTGACTGCTGCCTTGATCTTTATTAACTTATACTCGTGTTCTACTGATTTTAAACCTCTTCCTCCACTTTTCCGAGGAAGATACATCAGCGCTGTTGATCCTAGTGGATGTTTTCCTCCGTTCTCACTGATCACTTTACGAGTTTCTCTGTCCAGTCTTTGAAGCTCTGCTATGGGCCATACTTGCGTCCACATTAAGTAACTGAGAGTAGGAAGTGCAAACTGGTTTGTCGCCAAAGCTTTGTTGAAATCTGATAGTGGGCTGGACCAAATCACCGATAACCTTTGTAGGTAGACCTTCGCTGCACACTTTATCACCCGGCTGTCATCCTGTTTCACATTTTCCATAACCCCTAGGAACTTGTAGTACGCTCCCTCCTTCAGGCTGGTAATCACATCCGATTCACCTACTTCCATTTCTACTGATCTTGTATCCAACTCACCTCTCTTGACATGCACCACCGAACACTTTCTCTCATTCCATTGTAAGCCGACATCTGCCATTTCTGACTTAGTTAACCTTAGCACTCTTCCAAGTTTACCTGAAGATGCTGCGAAGACCTTTAAATCATCAATGTATAGCAAATCAGTTATTTTCTTACTAATGGGTTTAGAAAGTCTGTATCCTTCTGTAGCCTTCAGCTTCCACGCTATCGGGTTAATACATAGCGTGAATAGCCTTGGGCACAGTCCATCTCCTTGTGAGAGGCTTTTGTTGAATCTAATCACCTCCGAGGTTTCATCACCCTGCTTAGTCCTTGCTTTTATTCTTGTGTTCCACCGTATGCTAAGTTTCTGAACCACTCTACCAATCCACTCAGGGAATCTGTGGAGGATCATCATTTCCCTCAGCCACTCATGGTCTATCGAATCGTAGGCTTTCTTCACATCAATCCACGCCATATTGAGGTTGCGCTTGCCTCGTCTGCTGTCTTGGCATACCATTCTGTCTATCAGTAGGTTGTCGATCGTTCCACTGCATTTTTCCTTCGCACCCCTCTGCTCTCCTTGCATCAGACCATATTTATCCAGGTGTTGGTCCATGGGTTTCAGTACACATGAAGTATGCCACTTGTACGCTGTATTCAGGCATGTTATAGGTCTCTGATTATCACTGGAGAATTCGCCAGGTTTCGGGATAAGAGAGGTCTTGCCTTCAGTAAACCACCATGGGTAATCGTGATCTTCCTGAAACACCGCTTTGAAACTCCTTGCAACTCCCTCGTGTAGTGATTGTGCCTTTTTCCACCAAAAGTTTGCTATCCGATCAGGGCCAGGCGCGCTCCAGTTCCGTTTCTTAAGGATTACACTCACTACACAGTTTGTGTCAAGCTCATATCTTTCTTGAGAGGGTGATGGTACATGGTCACTGATGGCAGCTCTCACGTCTTCCAACCACTCCGCCTCAGTATTTCCAGTCCCTTCGCTTTCCCACAATGATTTCCAGTAGCTACTTGCTTCCTCGATATTTTCAAATCTGTTTTGGTTGTTCTCTTCATCTCGAGATGTTACTTCATATTTCGGTTTTTCGCTATTTCCGTCTTTCTCAATCATCTTCTTCATACATGCGTAAACTGCGCCCGGATCAGCTTGGAAGCGCTTGTTCAGTTCACTCGACTTCTCCTGTTTCATCTTTCTTCTATAAGTTCTCTTTAACTTTCTGAGGTCTGACTTTTTCCTCTCCATATAGCTCACCAGCCCCGCTGCCGATATCTTATTACATTCTTTTTCTAGCATTGCTCTATTCTTTCGGCCTTTTTTTTGTAATTTTCCTATTTTCTAAAATTCCTTCAAATTCTGCCTTCGCAATTGATATTTTTCTTCTTATTTCCTTTGCCCGCTGCTCGAATTCTTCTTTTAATTTCTGACCTACGTCCTTACGTCTATGATGCTCCTGTGTTCTGCCTTGTTTCTTCCATCCTTTGTATATTAGAAAAGCTATAACTACCGCATACAGAATGCAATTTGCTAGCCAAAGCCACCCAAACGGATTTTCTGCTGGGTCGACTGTATTATTTTGCTTCAAGAGCTCACTAACGGCTTTGTTGATGTTAGCAATATCGACATCACTTGGTTTTCTCTTTGTTCTTGTGTCAGTTGAGCGTTTCGTAAAGTCTCCCGGGGATTGCACTTCTGACGTAAATATCGGCTACGCTGTTTTTAAAATGCTTTCTGTTTCGGTGTTACCTGTCAACGTATTAGGTCCCACGGGAGCTTCCATGCTTGGCAAGTTATGTAAATCAAGGTTTTCCGTACTCGGAGCTGATGTCGACTGTATTTCGCTACTTATTCGTTCTTCAAACTCTGTATTTTCTTCTACTGATTCTGTTTCCCTATGACCGACACTTTCCACTATAGTTTCCATGACGTTTCCAGTTGTTTTCTCCAGCCTTGCCGCCTGATCTCGTAGGTTTTGGCTCGACAAAACCATGTCTGCATACCCAAGATCGTCCCACAGTTCTTTCATGATTTTCATATATCCCTTCTTCCTACCGTTTGCATTACGAGGCGGATTTTCAGATGCATTTAGCTGCTTCGCTTTCCTCTTACATTCAAGTAGATCATTGTTCATTTCTTCTGACCATCTCAGTCTTCCCAGAGTACTTGTTGTTACTTGACTTTGATCGGCTTCTTCTCGGTTCTCCATATTAGTATAATTTAAAAAAAAAAAAAAAAAAAAAAAAAAAAAAAGAAAAGAAAAGTGTTGTAAATTTCACTTCAAGACGCCTTTTTTGTCTTATGAGACAAAATACAAGGTACCCAAAGGTACGTTTTCCAGTTCAGCTTTGGCGCTTGTTGCTTGGCTGGCTTTCGGTAGACTAGAAACTTTGAAATACATCGGAGCTTCTTCCCGTACGTCCTACCTACTTGCCGCCATATTATTATTATTACTAGAAATACATGAATGCAACAACCCCTCGCCCGCTTTTATTAAATGATTTCTTGAAACACCCCCCACCCACCCACCCTGATTAAAATAAGCACACCTGATATACAGCCAATATAAAAACAAACAGATATAAAAACAAATGATAATCCTCAAGATCATTCTATAATTTATGGATAAGATGCCTGAACTGATTTAACATATCAAAGCAAAACTTAGATTTCATTATTAAATTCTGGTTGTACAAAATATGTTTTTAGGAGGTTTCAAAAGGGATTATTTTTAACAAGCTTTAAATGGCTTCCCTATGCATACATGTTTTGCAAAGGCAGAATTAAAAGTCAACAGCTCAAAAAATTTATAATAGAGTCCGAGATAAAAACAATTCGGTAGAATCGGATTCTTGAAAGCAGTATTAAACAGACAACGTTTCAGTCGAAAATTTGGAAATACAGCCAAAAAAATGGCCAAAGCCCATGGCCATCACGTCTACATAAGCTTATAAAGGGGGGGGTTAAAAATATATTTATTATTGGAAAAAAGTCACACTACGTTTTTAAGACCACCGTCGTTTCTAAGGCCAACTCAAATGTCAGCATTTCATAGGTGGCTAGAAATCTCGGCAGTTACCATCTTTTCATGCACTTTGCAGTCTATCCAAAACACTCCCTAGACAGCACTCTACTCATATATGCAGTTTATAGGGCATATGACTCGAAAATTAAGTTTGTCTTATTGAAAAGAACATTTAAAATGATAAAATAACATCTTTTGCAGTTTTTGGTTTCCTTGCTTCATTTTTGAGATATTCCAGCTTGTTTGATATGCAAATTAAATGACACAACTTTTTACGTCACATGTGCAGAATGAGTTATCAGATAACAGGTTACATATCTTTGCTATTATGAAAACGTGGGCTTAACTCAAAGGAAGCATGTGCAGTAGCGGCGCCACGGGGAGGACTGGTCGATTTTCCAATTCGTCCAAATTCGAGGAGAAAAGTTGGGGGGGGGGGGGGGGGTAGGGTAGGTTTTTGACTGAGATTTGAAATCTGGCTCATGGGAACTACCTCAATAAACTTTTGAATATAAGAATGAAGACAAGTAATAAAACACCTGAATAGTCTTCGTTTTATCAATTTTTTAATTAAGCGGTATACATCATTAGTGTATCGCTGGCGCTGACGTCCGAATGAAACCCGAAGCCTGATCGTTTTAAATTTCCGGAACGCGCTCGGGTTTCTTTCGAGTTTTTTTCTAATCACCTGCCGTGGGACAGATTATAGCCTGGGAACGAGTTTACATTTTTACAACAACTGGAAGTAAATCGAATTTATTGGACAGGGGTAAAAACCAAACAGTTGGGTGGGTGTCAAATTATTGTAATTTTATTTCTTTTTTAATATCGATGATTTGAAATAGAATGGCACTGTTAGATATCTCTCTTAATTTTTTGACAGTATCTAGTAATTGTCCATGAAATATCCCATACAAAGACCTGAAATGTGTAGTTTTAGTGCTTTTTATGACGTTTTATAATTTTCAAAATTATGTAAAATCTCCCCCAGGAAATGGCATTTCAGAGACTCTAGATTTCAAACTTTTCCGGGGAAGCATGCCCCCGGAACCTCCTAGTGCTCGCGCCTTCGGCGCTCGCACTGCCCCCCCCCCCCCCCCCACTTCTCGTACCCTGGCGCCGCCACGGAGCATGTGCGTGTTTCTACGCACAACACCAAACATCTATATATAAAATTCCAAGTGATTTTGTTTCACGATAGCAAAGATATGTAACCTGTTATCTGATAACTCATTCCGCACATGTGACGTAAAAAGTTGTGTCATTTGCATATCAAACAAACGAGAATATCTCAAAAACGAAGCAAGGAAACCAAAAACTGAAAAAGATGTTATTTTATCATTTTAAACGTTCTTTTCAATAAGATAAACTTAATTTTCGAGTCATATGCCCTTTAGAAATTATTTCCCATTCTTTTTAAGTAAGCGTTAAATTAGTCCCACTCCGCTTCAGCTGTTCCAATACTAAAACCCCGTTTACATGACACGAATTTTTGGTACGGCATTCTTAAATTTCGGCACGCTTGCCATAAAATTATGGGTTGCCAAGACCATCTCGAGGTAGGCCCACCTAAATTTATGGGCCACGGACAAAAAGCAGCTTACGCATGCGCATATTCCTCAAAACAAAGGCAATATGTCGTCTTCAAACATTTAACCACATCCTTTGCGTGCAGTAAATATTGTTTCTTGCCGAATTATTGGAAGATATGGTTTTAAAACGATCAACGACCAGTAAGATTGAAGTTCTTGCTTACTTAATCCATCTTAGCATGATAAACAATGTTTAGTTTTTATTTGAGCTGATTTGAGGTCCCAAAGCATTGTGGTTAAATGTACCGCCGCCATCTTTTTCGGTACCGTCAATTCAAGTTTCGTTACATACGTGTAAAACCAGCCAAGAAAATAAAACAAGCTAAGACGGCTCCAATAAATTCAACTCAACTTTATCTTGTGAACAGGCATTCGTGGAGAAGAGCTGTCTTTAAATTGCGTCTGCATAACATTTTTTCTTTTCTTTATGTAAAGATACCAAGCTACAGCCAATTTATTTGCTGCGTTTTCGTTCGCTATGCTTGAAAATACCCGCGAATATTGTTATTCACGTTTATGACCGCTTAAAATTGTTCCGATGGCTCATCTTTTAAGAAGACCCTATCACTGACCTATATATATATAACTGGACTGCGGATGCTGGCCAAAAATGTGTCCCCATTTTCACTTTCAAAATGGCGGCATTTATGGGTCCTTCTGCTAATGGTAGCGACCACTGACATGTTCTTATCGTAGGAAAACAGAATATTTTTGTAAATACAAAGCGATTTTCTTACTTTATTAATAAATCGTTCCTATGCGAGACAAAATACTAAAGAGTAAAGAGCAATAAATTCGGACAGGAAAGAGTTAATGCATACATACAGGTTGGTCATTGTTAATTTCTTGTGAAACGACTCAAGAGGCCTGCTGGATTATTTGTCTGACGAAATAGGAATATCGCCTCCCATGTAAACAGTCCCTAAGAAGAACTCGGTACGCCTCGCTTCTTTACGATATTCTCGTGATCTTCAGCAGTTCTTTATAGAGCTGGCGACTTCATAAAACGAGTGAAATGTTTGTAGATTTCCATGACCACAAGTGTTCGTGCCGTACCGCCGGCCGGCACGTCTTTAATTCAGACTGCTAGAAAGCTACAACTGTAATAGTCTAGGATTATTATTATTGTAGTTCAGAACTACAATAAGACTCTTATCATGAAAACATCCCGCGACCTTCACCAGTAGCAAAAGGACCCATAAATGCCGCCATTTTGAAAGTGAAAATGGGGACACTTTTCCGGTAATAATTCCATGTCCTAAATAACCCAGGTACTTCATGAAAGCCTGACCCCAACACACACCCTAATCCTAACCAATAAATTCGTGAATATAGGACATGGATTTATAACCACTTTTCCTAACTCAAAGGTAATAGGAGCCCGCAGTCCAGTTATATATATAGGTCAGTGGACCCTATTCGTGATCAGGAGTACCGGTTAGAAAGTTAGACGTGCTTCAGGTCTGCCAAAAATGTGTCGTGTTAACGAAGCAGGCCGTTCTAAGGAAAGTGGTCCGCGTGCCGAAATTTAAGAGTGCCATACCAAAAACTCGTGTCTTGTAAACGGAGCTTCCGGACGTTTTATGAGAATATTTTCAGGCGGGGCAATTGCGACTGGGACGTTTCACAACACAGCTATAGAAAGAGTTGTAAAAAACACAGAATAACAGAGAAATACTGAATAGAAATTGACGTATGATAAAGAGGTGCTGTCCTCCTACTAGCCGTTATCACTCATTTGTATCGAATAAACAGCTTAAAAGTCAAAATAAATACTCGAAACGGTATCCATCATATCGTCCCGGTTAGACGAGACAGCTAGAGCATGCCATTTATATGGCCGGTTGAGGAAATTAACCGGTTAGGTACAGATCGTTTTCATCTGACGTCACGGCGGCCATATTGGTGTACCAAAACAATGCAATGGCGGCCATATTGGTGTACGGTATGGGAATTAGCTCTTTCTTATTCAAATATTTCGTATTGTTTCACCACCCCAGTGGGGTCACCGATCACGTGAGTGAAAACGATCTATAGGACCACACATTATATATAGGTTAAAAGCCTAGGGAGAGGTTTCTATTCAAAACTGAAAAAATAAACGATCCCGTGGCTTTTAACCTGTTTATATGCTCATCAGACCATATTCTCTTGTTTTCCTGAGGTTTTGTAGATTAAAAATGTATACAACTGAGAGTTGAATTTGAAAAGGTTATTTGTTCTGTTTTGTTTTGTTTTGTTTTATTTTGTTATTTATGCGTACAAGTGTGTATGTGGTTCACAGTGCTATTTTGCATTCATTTTCATTTTTCACCGTACAGCGATAAGTGCAGGAATAAACTATGGAGGAGAGTGACGAAGAAATGTTTATCACTCAAAATTCGTTTATCTTGGCCGAGATAACGGAGAGTGATGTAATATCAGACGATAATGTACAAATTGAAGACAGATTTAATCGCTTGTTTGACAATTGTGAAATATATAACGAGTTCGGCAATCTGTACCTGCGGCTACACGGTACAAAGATGAATCATAGTCAATCGAGATATGGTCTGGAAACTCAGCTAAAGTCTTTGGTCTATCTTTTTGTTCGCCTTTATGCATTTTTGTGCACGGTGCACGGTCACTGAACACATTGTATTTTAGTATAATGAACTAATTGTCCAATAGCAACGTTTCAGTTCAATCACTCAGCCATGCTATTTAAATATTAATAAACCTAAAACAAAGGATGTGCACGGTGTAAGGTACGGTTCAACATAAAATCCCGGCTCATTATAGGCGCTTTGAAGTTTGCTGAGTTTCCAGACCATATCTCGATTGACTATGGATGAATGGGCAGTCAGAGCTTTCGAAGCGTGACGAACGAACAGAGAAAAAATGGCGCGACATGACAGCATAGTCAATCGAGATATGGTCTGGAAACTCAGCAAACTTCAAAGCGCCTATAATGAGCCGGGATTTTATGTTGAACCGTACCTTACACCGTGCACATCCTTTGTTTTAGGTTTATTAATATTTAAATAGCATGGTTGAGTGATTGAACTGAAACGTTGCTATTGGACAATTAGTTCATTATACTAAAATACAATGTGTTCAGTGACCGTGCACCGTGCACAAAAATGCATAAAGGCGAACAAAAAGATAGACCAAAGACTTTAGCTGAGTTTCCAGACCATATCTCGATTGACTATGATGACAGGTCTATTCGTTGCTTTAAAGGGCCTCTCGAAGAAATGTCGGCGGACGAAATTGATGATTCGTTGTCGTATTTTGTGTTCGAAGTTAAAAAACAGGATGGCACGGAGTATCCTGCTAACTCGTTGCATGGTTTAATTTCTTCGATACAGAGTTATCTGAAGACTCAGTTTGGCAAGCATTTCAAATTCTTTAATGATGGTTGCTTCAGTAAATTACGAAGATCATTGGATACCGTTATGAAGGAGCGTTCTGCTGCTGAAATAGGGGCACAATGTAAAAGAGCTGAAGTTATTTCGCTCGACGAAGAGAATGACCTGTGATCGAAGAATATTTTAGGTGAAGAGAATGGCAAGCAACTGGTGGAAACATTAGTCTATTTATTGGGACTTCACTTTGCTTTAAGATGTGGAAAGGAACATCGCCGTCTTCGCTACATGAATTCTCAAATTAGCATGGCGTACGATGGTCAAGAAAGAAAATATCTTCATTATACTGAGGATGTGAGTAAGACCAACACTGGTGGTCTTAAGCATAGAAAGAAGACGCCCAAGGTTACTCGTGCATATGAAAATCAAGACTCGGCGAGATGCATAGTTCGTTTATACGAAAAATATTGTAGTCTTTGGTAAGAGCGTTGTTTATATATATGCAATATAAATTTCGTTTATTTGGATGGAATCATATTTAACAATGTTTATTGCCGTTGCAATTTTTTTTATTTTGGTGTGTTTTGACTTTTGTGTAATTAATTTTGCTTTCATTATATAGTCCGAAAGAAAGAACCGGTGACGCTTTTTATGTTACGCCGTTAAAATATGCAAAGGCAGATTGTTGGTATTCCACAGTTCCGTTGGGTCACAACAAGTTGAGTAGTGTAGTAAAGCGATTGTGTGAAGCTGGAGAACTTAAAGGTTTCAGAACAAACCACAGTTTAAGAGCGACAGCTGCAACGAGATTATATGACGCAAAAGTGGACGAACAGCTTATATGTGAAAAGACAGGTTAGTAATGATGTAGATCAACTTCATCCCCGAGCCCGGGCGGAGGGCCGAAGGCCCGGAGCCCGGGTGAGGGTGCTAATCTCGACGTGCGTGGAGTCCACTTACACGCGAAATTACACGCAAAGGGGAAAGAAATTCTGCGAGATGTATATATGTATTTATAAAATAAGGTGCCCTCTACGCACGCTCTGATTGGCTGGGCTCCGTGCATTTATAAGAGAACAGAGATCATGAATGACGTAAAATGGCGTAGAATGGCGTCAGCCGGGCAAAAGCCCGCCAAAATTCCAAAACTACCTCACTTTTAGTTTGATTTTTCTTCTTCTTATTTTATAAAACAAATAAAACATACCGCTCCAGTGCATATGTACTCTTATAAAGGTACGTTTGACGTGATTTGAACACTCTACTCAACTTCTTTCGTGTTCAAATGACGTCAAACGTGCCTTTATAAGAGAACATATGCACGGAGCTCTATGTTTTATTTGTTAAATATATATCCATCAAATCGCTAACTTTCGCGGCTCAAGCGAAACAAAATCTTTGTCAGAAAAATTGGTTTACAAATGACCGAAAAAGGAAAGCTAAGAAAAGATATTGCAGTGGGATGAACCAAACAGTATTAAACACGACTAGAAACCATTGAAAAAGCATGAAAAATTGTGATAAAGATCGGAAAAGATGCGGCCAAATTTGACTGAAAGAAACAAAAACATATATCTTCGTGTGCCTGTTCAAACGAACAAAAGGCTTGTGCATTGGTATATCTTGGCTCAAGAGAGAACAGTGAATTGAAAGGAACATAAACACAAACAGCTTTTCACATTTTGAAGAGAATTGATTGCTTTTTGCTATGAACCGAACGAGAAAACCATGGAAACCAAACGCCGTAGCCCGTATGGTAGTGTTTGCAGCATCTGAGAAGAGCCAAAAGAAAATTTAACGGTAAGCAGTGATTCGTATTTAACTTACCAGCCGTTTCTTTAGCTGATTAGAGTCTGTATATATCCAAAACCTTTTCAGTATTAAACTCATGCAGTTTAAACAGGAAAAATCTTGTCAAATAATATACAGTTTCCCAGCCGTTTTTTTCCATGGCGAACCATGTGAAACTTTGCATTAAGTTATAGTTCTTCCCTGGTTAGTTTTTCCTCTCTTATACCTATAGTTTCAGGTTGTTACCTACGTGTTTTTTTTCTGTTCTGATGTTTTTCTTTGAGGTTCAACATTATATTTGGAGCATGAGGAATCATATTATTAAGACAGTTTAATAGGCCCTCTGATATAAGCGTCTGTAATTATTGTTTGTTTTTGCTATCAGTTTCCGGTGCTTTAGGTCGTGACACAAGATTTTCCTCAGCCACTGCTTTATTATTTTGAAATAAAACATTGCTTTTTAAATTGGTAAATAATAGAAAAACTACATTCATGAAAGTGATAAAACAGGATGTAAAGTTGGCCAGGAGGGCAAGGGAGTTTATATTTGTATACAAAAACAGATCAGGTGCTTATTTTAATCGGGGGGGGGTTATGTATGTTTAACTGATATTTAATGTGTTAAAAGCGGGCGAGGGGGGTTGCGTTTATGTATTTCTAGTAAAAAGTTATTCTGTGAACTGTTGATGGTTTTGTTTCAAAGATTATGGTACGTATATGTTAGTTGCAGTGGAGAATGTCTAAAATCTGTGACTTTGAAAAATTTAGTAGTGTCACTTGTTTTAAGCCATCGAAGTCTGGCTGTACGAGCTTACAAGAGAACGAATGAAGAACTGCAGAAGAATGTTTCGTCCGTGTTGTACGGGAATTCGACAAATTCAAAAAAGATGTGTGTTGCGCCTGTTGATGTGAAGGAGACGAAGTCTTCCGAAGAGCAAACACCAGATGAGAAGAAACAATTTAATATTACTATTAATAACTTAAATTTGAACTCGTGACTTCACTGTTTTTGCTCTTGTATAGTGTGTTAAGAAATATATATGGATAGATGGGTGTGTTTCTTTAAAATATGAATTAAGTTGTTTGAAGGTCTTTATTTTTAAGTAATAACCATAGTCAATCGAGATATGGTCTTGAAACTCAGCTAAAGTCTTTGGTCTATCTTTTTGTTCGCCTTTATGCATTTTTGTGCACGGTGCACGGTCGCTGAACACATTGTATTTTAGTATAATGAACGAATTGTCCAATAGCAACGTTTCAGTTCAATCACTCAACCGTGCTATTTAAATATTAATAAACCTAAAACAAAGGTTGTGCACGGTGTAAGGTACAGTTCAACATAAAATCACAGCTCATTATAGGAGCTTTGAAGTTTGCCGAGTTTCCAGACCATATCTCGATTGACTATGTAATAACCTGACACTGGGTCTTTATTTTCAAGTAAAGACCTGCACTTCAACCCCGCCTTTCCCCTGGAGACAATCAAATACCACCGCCTGCTTTAAGAATGAGGTCATTAAGCGAAATTTAAAAACCGACGGAAAACAAAAGAATATGGTCTGATGAGTATATAATCGTATATAAACACTGAAATGAGATAAATAAAGGAAAAGAGATGCGATCCCGCTTAACGTCCCGTCCCGCCTTCCATGTTAACAGCCCCAGCTGCCCCTTAGTGAGTTAGCGTGCCTGCAGACTGCAGGTGGCACAATTAAGAATTCAGCATGTTATAAAAGCCTTGGTTACTTAAAAAAACATTTTTTTTGTTTCTACCCTAGTATAGGTATGTTTTTGGAATTTAATCTTTTGCTAACACTGGCGTTATTCGAACTGACGAGATTTGTTTCGCTCAAACAGCTGAATTCATATACATGCAGTAGAAACATTTTATGTAATGAGATAATATGAGCGGCCAATGTTTATGGGAATTACTTACAATAGCTAGCCAAACTTAATAGACGCCGAATCTGTGCAGTGATGAATATATTGCGTCTGTGTTTAGAAATCGTAAAAAAACCCCAACCACGCCGGGCTAGAACACCCGGAAATTCGGCCACTTAATTTTAAAAAGCTGCCCGCGCTTGCGGGTGAACTTCGGGACGTTCAGGCAGAAATCTTAAATCTAACAAAATGGCGTCGTTCATTGTTGGTTTGCATGACCTCACGAATGATTATATTAAAGGTGCGAAAAATAAAGATATTGCTGGGAAAATATGTTCCGAAGTTCTCACTCGGTCTAAGGAAGTAGTCAAGAAATACTTGTGGGAAGGAGAGGACGCTTGTATGTTTTATGTTGCTCCAATGTACCCAATGTTATCAAGAGAATTGCTACGCTGGAACAAAATTGTCCATAGGAGAATGAAGGCTATAACATCGTTAGCTCGTCCATGGAAAATTTTTTTTATCCGAAACATGGCTCAAGAAGTGTTCGATTTGCTGAAGCAAACAGTTTTGAAGGGCAATTATGGCACGGTTGCAAAGAGTACGCGTTGTGTCGATAACCTCCAGGTACCACTTGCTACTGCTTGGATTTTGCATGTCGTCAAAAAAAGTAGTCCCACTGTGCAAGAGGAAGATATTTTTTTTAAACGTATGAAAGATGGCTCGTTCTGTAAAGGAATTATTTTACCTGACATACCACTTCTATTAACGTATTCGAAATCCCAAGAAACAATCAAGGTCACAATCTGTTATGGATTTTGGAATGCATCTGGGGTGCCTCAGCATATTTTGTAGTAAACCATATGTTATTGTGCAAGATAAAACTCTTTGAACAGAGAATTCAAGTGGCCACACTTTGGACTGAGTGATTCTCGGATTCGTAGTATTAATTATGTGGAAATGCAAGATCTAGTCGGTTGAATTGTCACCACCTACCCACCTCACCTTGGGCATACCTGGGGCATTTTCTTTATACTTGTGCAAAACAAGATTGTCCCCTTTTAATTAGCTTGTGTGAACAAAGTGTTGTCTCCCACTCTGCAGAAGGTATACCCAAGGTGTGCGTGTGTTTGCTTGGGGGCGGGGGGGGGGTGTTTCAAGTGACTATAGCATTCAAAATAATTACAAACAGGAATGAATAGTACAGTGTCAGACACCATCTTCCTATAAAAATAATTTTGGTAGCTAGGTTCATGTCGGCCAGAAAATAGTGAAATCAAACAACATTCCAAGCAGCCCTTTGTAAAAGTATAACAGCAATCCTTGAGGAGGGACATTTCTCAAATTTTTAATTGTTTTCATGATCACTATTTTTCAGGCTGACATGAACCTACCAAGATTCTTATTGTTAAAAATAGTTGTTTTTATTGTATTTGTTGACATTTCAATTTGTGTTGTCGAACAGTCAAGACTCGTGGAATAATTCCATTGGGTTTTACTACAAGGTGGTTTTAGAGATGTTATGCTATCATCAGAAATTATGCCCACCATACTGTAGAAACATTGAGACGGGTCATGCCATGATGCAAGCTACCCAGGTTGGAGATTTTGGCAAGTTCTTGTAATATCTTGCCAAGAACTTGTAATATCTTGTCAATATCTTGCTAAGATCTTGCCAAGATTCAGTAAAATCTTGCCAAGAATCTTGCCAAGATCTCCAACCTGGGTACAGTAGGTCTGTTTTATCTCGGAAAATGAACATGATTCTTCATGCAAAGATAACATTTATTTAATAAATATAATTAAACATAAAATAGATATCTATTTACAACAATGCAACATATAAAAGCAGCTGCTAGTCATTTTAAATAATCATTTGTGACCTCATGCAAACCAATAATGTTAGATTTAAGATTTCTACCCAAATGTCTGCTAGGTCTGTGCAGCTGCTAGGTCTGTGCTAGCAAATATTATTGGCTACAAATGAGTCTTACAGTCTATCGTTCTATCACAGCTTCCGGCCAGCTGTTTTTCTTTTCTCGAAATATTTAATAACAAAATATGGGTGTTAAACCAATACTGATCTAGATGAGCCAATAATACTTTGGGACACAAAGTTTCCTAGAGCTGTTTAAACTTAACATGTCAACAACTAACTGAACATATGCTTAACAGCTATTAGTACCCCTGTGTAATCAGTGTATTTTCTAAGGCTCCAGATATAGCGCTCCTAGCAATTGCCTTATACATAGGTGAAGAACAAATAGCACACTCTTTAACTTGTTGATCCAAAGGAAAACCACAGTAGCAAAATGTATCTAAGACTATTTCCTTAGGTATGTAACAGTGCTCATGCTTTGTATAGCTACAATAAGTGGGGTCTTGTTTCCGAATCCATACATTGGAAATGAAATCATGCCGTAAAACCATGGCCCACCTGTTAGATTTGGTTGTGTGTTTAGCAAATTGCGAAAGCCGAACATGTTTTGCCTCCCTCCCCTGCATACTATTAATGCCTAAACCCATTCCATATCTATAAAACAGGACTTTTAAATGTGCTGGTATGGCATACCCTATGGTCCATACTGTTGGTGTTACTGACCTTAACATGAGTGAATATATGTTAAAGAAATACTGGCAGGCTTGTTTACATTTCTCAACTTCATCTTCCTTAATCATGACACGTGAAAAATATGCAGTAGCATCTCGAAGCTGTATGCAACAGAAATTTAAGGCTGAAATTTTCTGTTTCAATTCTGGAGGATCAATGTTGTCACATAGGCTTTGCAATAGAAATGCAAATTGTTGGCAAAATTGTTTTGTTTCTTTTCCAGTGAACCGGTAGGCAAATGACTTTTTTCGATCTTCCTTAAACCAGTGCTTGAGCTTTTTTACCAGCCTGGTGACACGTAAGGTGTTCTTCAGTACTGTCAAAAATCTAATGAAATTGCATTGAATGGGCAAACTATTGATGTCTGTGGAACTAGGTGGAATGTGTGACTTAGCTACAGCAATTTCCAACATGATATTATGTAAGTTTCCCCAGGCATTGTTACTGTTGTGGAGTGGCTCTGCAAATCCATTGTCAATCAGCTTACCTAAAAGGGGTTCATGCTCCTGCCTAGAATTCTGCCCTCTAATAAAATTCAGTAGCTTACTTCGTTTGCTTGCATCAGACAGCTTACATTTACTTAGAGTTTCCCTTTCCTTGGCAACATTTTCTGCTGACTTAATTCTCACTTCATAATCCCATGGGTGCCATGTACATGCAGGATCATTACCTAAAGACCCATTTCTAGTAGATTTGTTAGCTTCATTTACATTACCAAATGGAGAAAAGAAATATGCTGCATTATTAAGCTCCCCTGCCATAATGGAAATCCACTTCATATCACTAGGGATTAGTTCTACAGAGAATCTAACTAAATACCCAGCAACAGTATATGACTGTTTTTCAATTAATGAAATCTCACTCACTAATTTTTTAGCATATCTTTGCATTCCTATGTGGCTTTCAGAGCAGTTAGCCCCGCATATGATAAAATTATCACTATCACTCTGAATATGTAGTGCAGCATTAACGAAAGATACAAGCCATGCTGTAGCCTCCTCGTCTTTGCCGAAGGGAGCACCATCAGCCCCTAATGCAATTCTAAAGTGGTATACTGGCAAACTCCCAAAATTCTTAATGAATGACTTAGACCCTAATTCTTGATCAATTAGAATATACAGCTCTGCTAATACTAACAGGTAACTACACAGATCTCTATAAGACCCACGGACTTGATCTTCAAAAGTTTCTAAGCCTTGACAAAAGTCAATAGAAAAGTCTTTGATGTTGTCAATGTCCACAGATTTAACAAATGTAATCAATTTGTCATAATATACCAGTTTTGTAGTAGTCACCAATGGACTAGACTCTGCAGATGTTAATGGTACTATACTTCTACATACAGCTTTGTATTTTTCCTTTGAGAGAAGTCTCTTTCCATAAAGGACTTTTAAGCTTCTTACCAAGTTGTCATGGCTATCTTCATACTTTTTAGTTTGGGTTTTAACTACCATGGGAATAATAGTTTGCATTTTGGGTGATGCTTCAAGATATGTTTGCAGCTGCTGTTGTGAACATTCATTCATCAATGTTACCCACAAACCATCAAGGGCAGCTTTGTTGCCTAAACAAAATCAAATGAGTACAGATTTTAAATTTTAATGAAATTGGTAAAAAGGCTACAGTGTCTGCAAGCATTAATTACCAAAACTAACAGTAACTTTATGTACAATGCTTATTAAGGTGTGGACCTTAATCATCATATTAATCATTACCTTGATCACTATCTCCATGAATACTTTTGGCAGCAGCTATGGTTTCTTTACGTCTTCTCTGGGATGATCTGACTGGTATATCAGTGGATAACTTCTCAGAGTTCTCCAGGCATAGTTTTGATGGTGCCATCTGTCTAATTGTTTGCTTCCGTTTCGAAAATCCTGAAAATGTCTTTGGTTCAAGTCTTTGTCGTTTTTCAGAAAACAACTGCTCACTTGCATTCAATTCAGCTAACTTTTCCTTGTCACGATCAATCTAATAATTTAATTATGATAATACTCGTGTTAATGGGCTTTTGCAGTATTAAAACAAAATACTGAATACCAATATCGAAACAGGTGCTTGATGACAGGGTAATCAGAATCCTATAGTATAGGCCTAGGGTTACAGTCGCAGACTGGAAGCTATTAATCATAAAATAGAGAGTGCAAAAACAACATTAAAACTAAAGTAACAGCTGTGCCATGATAACCTTGTAGCAAGGGTCACCCAGCCTGTATCTCCCTATGGACGACATCATGATGGTTGATGATAAATCAAAATCCTTACCCCTAAGAAGAAAAGGTCAAAGTGCTGACACAAACTCCCCTCAGAAATGTGAAAATTTTCCCCTTTCTCTCTCAGAAAAATGCAAAGATCAAAGCTTGCAGACAGGCTTAATAACCCGTCTGAAATTATCATCCATAGGGGGATATTAAATGGAATGGCCCACAGTATCATTGTCAAATATCTAAGCATTTATCAAATTAATTTGTACTATAAAATTATGTTAGAAATTTAATAACTTGTCCTCACCCTTTTCGAGACTTTATTTATGTCTTTTTTAACACAGCTCAATTCGTTCTGCAACGTTACACATTTGGCATCGGCTTCCAAGTAATCCTCTTTCAAACTTTTTCGCTTTTGTGACAGTTCGCCAATGGGAAACCGCTTCCATGATACAGCTTTATTAGAAGACATCATTCAAGGCAAAACATGGCCAGCTGAGAGCGTTTGGTCAACATCAAATATTTTTCAATCAAACTTGAACAACAGTTGGTGAATTCTATGGTTTTCGATTTTTTGATAATGCTTCTAAACTAGTTATATTATCAATTTATCTCCATCAGGCAGCAACAAGAACATAGCCAACATCGCTGCCATTTCTCATTCTCAACTTCCCGCCATTAGCTTTTTGTACACTTGTAGGATATATAGGGGTAGCTGGGATGCCAAAGAAAATTTTGAATTATACTCAACTATCACCTTTCGAACCTAGTCACCCCAGTTCGCTAATTATTCATGCAAAACTATGCTCCGCCCATTGGCGGCCATTTTGAAATTTTGGCCGCCATTTTGAATATTTTTCCATGACAATCATATGGCCTTTTTTTGGCATTCTCCAGCCCGGCGTGAACAAATATAATTATAGCTCAGGTGTCGGCTAACTTTAATAAAACATTAATTAACGTTTGATTTAGCAATGTCTTAGGCTCTTAGCCAATTTCCAAACATCGATTAAATATTAATAAGTTGGTGAAAAAACTTGGACTGTGCAAACTATAAACTGGAACATTTAGGGTATCTGTTTTGTGCCGTAAAACCCTGCACAGCTGTTTTATATAACATCATTCGCATATTCTATCACATTTCTTCGTATTTAATAGAAATTGACGATTTTGCGTGTTCGTGTCACACTACAATGCCTGCATGGGGTCTTTCTTCTTAATTTGACAAGGTGAACATGTAAATATTAATTAGTTAATTGGTGTTGTGCACGAAGATAGCAATAATGAACACACGAAAAAGGTTCAGTTAAAAGTAAACTTCCCAAAGCTATACAAGAACTACAAAGTATACTTTTTAGAACTATGTTTTGATCTGACTATATCCGCGCGCTTCTCTTATCCACTATACTACTCACTTTCAACGAAGCTCAGGAAAATGATGAGCGCGCAACACTTGACAACTCCCAAATTGACGTTTTCTCATTGGTCGGACTCTGTTCATCATTATAGAGATTGATTAACCACCCGCATTATAGATACGTGTTCATCCATCTCCAGATGTTAGTAACAACACTCTTTGTCAGTGGAAACTTTTTGATGGCATAATTTTTCTTGAAGATCTTTAAGGCACCGTCGCACTTTATTCACAAAGCTTACAACGTAAGTACATAACATCTGGCATATATTTCTTAAAAATCATTTTAACAAAATGCGTTTTTATTATTGCTCTTTACAAGTTTTGTGACCGCAACTGCTATGAAACCTGCCCTTTTTAAATAGCATGTTGTATTGAACCCGAAACAACGCAATTTTAGTAGAGAACTGTAACAACTGAACTACGGAGGCAGTTGCCTGTAAGAGCGTTGAAAAGAGTTTGTTCTGTATATCAGTTGTATTGGTAGTGAGAAAAACGCCGAGAAAAAAATTGGGTATTTTGCAAGTAATACTTAGAATTTCACTTGATTAAATTGCATGCATGTTGTGAGGTTTATTTATAAAAGAAAAGAAAATGTAAGAATGCATACATTTTACGACGAAACCGGGACTAGTTGCCAAAATTCAACATCAAGGCTTTTTGGCTTGGAATTGAACCCACAACTCTGTTTAAATAGCATGAATATATATATAGTGTCGGCAAATATCTATATTTTTATAATTATTTTCAAATGAGTATAAATAAGTATTTTTCAGCTTCAATATTCAATTTGCGGCTTCAAGCCCAATCACGAGCTTAGAGTTTTCTAAACATAACGACTTGCAACAGCTTGCAGAGCAAGAACTGCATCGGAATTAAAACATTAATCCAAATTGCTTACATGTTTACACTTCTTCTAAATGTTGCTGTGGTTACGCTACAGTAGGTAATTTGTAGTAAATGGCTATATATGCTGTTGCCAACGTACTGCCACATTTCTTTGCTTTGGAATGGTGTTCCTTGTACGTTGTGACTTGTGAGCAATCAGTTAATTAATAAAGCGTTATTCGAACTGACGAGATTTGTTTCGCTCAAACATCTGAATTCATATACATGCAGTAGAAACATTAGAAACATTTTATGTAATGAGCCGATGTTTATGGGCATGCATTATTTACAATAGCCAAACTAAAATAAACGCCGAATCTGTGCAGTGATGAATATATTGCGTCTGTGTTTAGAAATCGTAAAAAAAATATCCCAACAAATATTATAGCTCAGGTGTCGGCTAACTTTAATAAATAATTAATTAACGTTTTATTTAGCAATGTCTTAGGCTTTTAGCCAATTTCCAAACATTGATTAAATATTAATAAGTTGGTGAAAAAACTTGGACTGTGCAAACTATAAACTGGAACATTTAGGGTATCTGTTGTGTGCCGTAAAACCCTGCACAGCTGTTTTATATAACATGATTCGCATATTCTATCACATTTCTTCGCATTTAATAGAAACTGACGATTTTGCGTGTTAGTGTCACACTACAATGCCTGATACACATCCTCTAGGCCGGCCCCAGGTCTTTCTTCTTAATTTGACAAGGTGAACATGTAAATATTAATTAGTTAATTGGTGTTGTGCACGAAGATAGCAATAATGAACACACGAAAAAGGTTCAGTTAAAAGTAAACTTCCCAAAGCTATACAATTATAGAACTACAAATTATACTTTTTAGAACTATGTTTTGATCTGACTATACCCGCGCGCTTCTCTTATCCACTATAGGCTACTTACTACTCACTTTCAACGAAGCTCAGCAAAATGATGAGCGCGCAACACTTGACAACTCCCAAATTGACGTTTTTTCATTGGTCGGACTCTGTTCGTCATTATAGAGATTGATTAACCACCCGCATTATAGATACGTGTTCCTCCTTCTCCAGATGTTAGTAACGACACTCTTTGTCAGTGGAGACTTTTTGATGGCGTGAATTTTCTTGAACATCTTTAAGGCACCGTCGCATTTTATTCACAAAGCTTACAACGTAAGTACATAACATCTAGCACATATATCTTAAAAATCATTTTAACAGAATGCGTTTTTTTTATTATTGCTCTTTACACGTTTTGTGACCGCAGCTGCTATGAAACCTGCCCTGTTTAAATAGCATGTTGTATTGAACCCGAAACAACGCAATTTTAGTAGAGAACTGTAACAACTGAACTACGGAGGCATGCAGTTGCCTGCAAGAGCGTTGAAAAGAGTTTGTTCTGTATATCAGTTGTATTGGTAGTGAGAAAAACGCCGAGAAAAAAATTGGGTATTTTGCAAGTAATACTTAGAATTTCACTTGATTAAACTGCATGTTGTCAGGTTTATTTATAAAAGAAAAGAAAATGTAAGAATGCATACATTTTAGGACGAAATCGGGACTAGTTACCAAAATTCAGCATCAAGGCTTTTTGGCTTGGGATTGAACCCACAACTCTGTTTAAATAACATGAATATATAGTGTCGGCAAATATCTATATTTTTATAATTATTTTCAAATGAGTATAACTAAGTATAACAAAGTAATGCTTCGGAGGTAATCAAAACATAGAATAAAACGACAACTGACGACAACCACCGAGGCCAAAATAACCAATTGATAAGTCAACACATGGTGGCGACAACACAGTGGCGACAGCAATAAGGAGCGATATATTGAAGAAGAGAAGGTTTTTACAAATTTAATAAGTATTTTCAATATCAATTGTGGTCAACTTTTAATTGTAATATACTAGACGTTGTTGGAATGATGACAAAAGTCGTTCAAAGCCTCCTTAAATTCGTTGGATGATTTTGATATATTCTACCCTGGTGCCGGAGAGGTTTTCTCTCCCGTAACTACATATAGCGGTAAGACGAGAGAAGAGAAAAGCTCAGCCTCTGGTAGGAAGCGGTATGATCAAACCTCTCCAATAGAATTCTAGCGGAACAGAACATGCACACCATTTCTGATTGGATAACCCTCAGACAGAGTTTTGATTCGCTAACTACTTCTTATTACTAGGGTGAAATGATTGGTTAACCCTGCATCAGATTAGCCTATGAGATTTGTAACCAAATATATAGCCTGAATTACACGAAAGTTAGTTCGTACGGCTTCTTACCAGAGGTTTTCTCTCCTTTCCTGTCTCATTGCTATAAAACCTCTGGAACCAAGGTATTCAGACGAAGCAATTTATATGGCCAATCTGCAGTTACATGTTTGTATTCAGCAGATGGAGTTTCGTAAACTGACAAGGCTGTGCATTGCTGAGCAGAATTACAGAAATGGATGACCTTCTGAGAAAACAAAATTACATGAGGCTTTATAAATTGTCGTTAAAAAGTCATTAGGATACTTAAAGTGTATATGAAACGAGAATTAAGTTTGTCTTATTTGAAAGAACTCTTAAAATAATGGGGAATATCAATTTACAGCTTTTTCATATTTTACTTAGTTCTTGAGATATTTAGACTTATGTGATATTCAAATGAGATAACTTATGGTTCGTTTTTTTCTAATTAACATATTCGAAAATCGTGAATATTTTTAAGATTATTGATCAAAATCACTTGTAGCTTGTCTTTCATGTTTAGTTGCATGAACTGTAGCAATATGCAAAGTTTCAAGTGATTTTGTTCCATAATCTTAAAAATATTCGCGATTTTCGAATATGTTAATTAGAAAAAAACGAACCATAAGTTATCTCATTTGAATATCACATAAGTCTAAATATCTCAAGAACTAAGTAAAATATGAAAAAGCTGTAAATTGATATTCCCCATTACTTTAAGAGTTCTTTCAAATAAGACATACTTAATTTTCGTTTCATATACACTTTAAGGCGGTTTTCCACTAGGCGAAAAATGTCGCGCGAAGCGACATTTTCCTTTGTCTCGTAAGCTCTCGAGTGGAACTAATTAGCCAAGACAAAAGAAAAATTCGAGTCGGTCGACAAATGTCGCCTAATGCCAAACCGCCTTTAATGACTAAAGGCTGATTTCCAGTCAGTGGAATATTGCGAGCGGGCGGAATTTTTCTTTCTCTTGTGAACACTCGAGCGGAACTAATCTAATTCAGAGCACAAAAGACAAAGAAAAATTCCGCCCGCTCGCAAAATTCCACTGACTGGAAATCAGCCTTAAGTCCCAACGAGCGAAATGTGCTATTTAAAGTAGCATAATGTCATGATGTAAATGAGAAAACAATTAGCAGTCATAAATGTAGACAGCGTGAACCAGCAAGTCTTCATATTAATAATGGAGTAATTAAATTGTATGCTGCAGTTGTCAATGCCATGCCAAATTTGTGCCATAAATGTACAAATATTTATTCTATAGCTTTTATTGCATATATCCATGCATGTCTTGAAAAAGACTCAATATATGGCTGCTCTTATGATTTTATATTTCAAGCGATGATTTTTTTACTTGCTAACTGCCATGCATTATCATCTGACAAATTGTCGTCGTTTGCTCTATTTGACCCTGGTTAGATATCATTTATCCTACGGTAGTTAGATATGGGCTCCTCAGGGATCTTCGGCTGATCTTGTTTTTCTTGAAGGCTTTAAAAGACGTGCAACCATGCAGTTTATCTTTGAAGACTACGAATCCACTCATTCTATCCGACTAAAATTACTCGACTAACTTCCGATCTGAATGAAGGTGTCCTACATAAATTCGGTCGAAGAAGATCGGCTTCACTAAAACGACTTAAACGGAAAGCTGACTAGTGTGTTCATCGATATTATTCGTTTCTTACATTTAAAGAAGAAGGTTGGGTCTTTGATTTCATACATGAACTCATACCGGTTTGAAATCAGAGACCTAACCTTCTTCTTTAAATGTAAAAAACGGACTTTTTGCCTTAATATCGATGAACACACTAGTCAGCTTTCCTCCCGTTTAACTCGTTTTAGTGAAACCGATCTTCTCCGATCAAATTTATGTAGGAGTGAGGACACTTTCATTCAGATCCTCTTATTTCTACAGAATACCACCTCAATGGAATAACCTTCCTTCACATATCAAATCCTCTTCATCCATTACTTCACTCAAGACAAAACTCTATCAACATTATTTCAACAAACCATAGTCAATCGAGATATGTGGTCTGGAAACTCGGCAAACTTCAAAGCGCCTATAATGAGCTGTGATTTTATGTTGAACCGTACCTTACACCGTGCACATCCTTTGTTTTAGGTTTATAAATATTAAAATAGCACGGTTGAGTGATTGAACTGAAACGTTGCTATTGGACAATTCGTTCATTATATTAAATACAATGTGTTTAGTGACCGTGCACCGTGCACAAAAATGCACAAAGGCGAACAAAAAGATAGACCAAACACTTTAGCTGAGTTTCCAGACCATATCTCGATTGTCTATGAACAAACCTGACTTAGATTTTGATGTCAAAGACCAGGAAAACATTTTGTGTAAAATGTCGCTCAAGCAGCACCAACTGTTGCTCCAGTCTTAGTTTTATGTTAATTTATATCCAGACTTCGGTCATTGTTATCCGCCCAGTCTTCAACTTCGGCACATAACATTGACCTCGCTTCTGTCTGGATAATTCCAGTTAATATTCTGCTGAGTCTCGTTCAATAATTGTTTATTATCATCAATTCAATTACTGATGAAGTTCTGCAAAATATTGAAATATTGTCAAAATTTTTAAACTTCAATTTACATCAAATGTTGTGCCTTGTTCACGATGAACACAGCTTGTCATAGTACATTTGAATTTACAAGTCGTGCAGATTGTTCATTGTTGTACGATTGGTATGAAGCATAACAAGTCGTTCATCCATATATTAAGTAAACAGTATTGGACATACTGATAGAAGCGACTGGAATTTGTGGAAACACCACGTTCATTATACACTGATTTATGGAAACATTCACAATAGTATTCCACATGTTTGGGAGCAAATATTTTGATGGGTTAACGTTTTGAATTGAATTGAATTGAATTGAATTGAATTGAATTGAATTGAATTGAATTGAATTGAATTGAATTGAATTGAATTGAATTGAATTGAATTGAATTGAATTGAATTGAATTGAATTGGATTGGATTGAATTGAATTGAATTGAATTGAATTGAATTGAATTGAATTGAATTGAATTGAATTGAATTGAATTGAATTGAATTGATTGAATTGAGTTGAGTTGAGTTGAGTTGAGTTGAGTTGAGTTGAGTTGAGTTGAGTTGAGTTGAGTTGAGTTGAGTTGAGTTGAGTTGAGTTGAGTTGAGTTGAGTTGAGTTGAGTTGAGTT
Source organism: Corallium rubrum (assembly GCA_964035015.1). Taxonomy (NCBI): domain Eukaryota; kingdom Metazoa; phylum Cnidaria; class Anthozoa; order Scleralcyonacea; family Coralliidae; genus Corallium; species Corallium rubrum. Next base: position 88,611,373 of record OZ035997.1, read on the forward strand.
GAGTTGAGTTGAGTTGAGTTGAGTTGAGTTGAGTTGAGTTGAGTTGAGTTGCGTTGAGTTAATTTGAGTTGAGTTGAGTTGAGTTGAGTTGAGTTGAGTTGAGTTGAGTTGAGTTGAGTTGAGTTGAGTTGAGTTGAGTTGAGTTGAGTTGAGTTGAGTTGAGTTGAGTTGAGTTGAGTTGAGTTGAGTTGAGTTGAGTTGAGTTGAGTTGAATTGAATTGAATTGAATTGAATTGAATTGAATTGAATTGAATTGAATTGAATTGAAAACTTTATTTATAGAGGGTAGCACTGAACAGTGGAACACTAATAAACTCGTGACCCTCTCTGGGTTACCATGCAGAATTAATTAAAAAAGAGAGTTTTGATAATACATAATTAAACGGTGTGGACATGATAAATATAATTTTAAAATTTCAACGTCGAAGTCGGCATGTGCTGTTTATTATAATTATATTGGTTCTCCCTCCGTAAAATCAACACCTATAGGTCTTAGCTGTAAATGGAGGACCCCACCAGCTCTTCTGAAAAACGTATCCTCCTTAAATAAATAAATAAATAAATAAATAAATAAATAAATAAATAAATAAATAAATAAATAAATAAATAAATAAATAAATAAATAAATAAATAAATAAATAATAATAATAATAATAATAATAATGATATTTTTTAAATCAAATATTTTTTAACCATTTGCTAAATATTTTTATTTCCAGTTGACTATAATTATAGTGAGAAACAAAAGCCAGTACAATTCCAAAGTGTCAAAAACAAATGATGTTTCGTGTGCCTCCTTCGACTTCAGCATTGTTTATATTCTGCAAGGCTTTGCTGTTCTTGTCGTGTATGGCGGGCCAGTTTCAAAAACAAGTCGTTTTTCGTCGGGAAGCAAATGGTAAGTTTAAAATGGTTATGTTAACAAATACTAAGGCAAACATAAATGGTTAAACAAGATTCTGAATTTAGAAATTAGGTTCAACCAACTAAAAAATGCCAAGCAGTCTGGATTTCAAACAAACGACCCTGAATTTTATACTCTAAAACCTAAATTCTAAATCTTAATTTAAACACAGATATAATAGACTCTAAACCCCAAACCATACACCTTAAACCCTAAACTTTAAATTCTACTGATTCTAAGGCGCACACTCCAAGCCATAATTTCTAAAGCTTAAACTTTAAATTATAAATTAAAATTTATAAAACTTTTAATTAATATCCAAAATTGTAAACCTTAAACTCTAAAATTTAATCTCTAAAATTCTAAACTTTAAGTTCTAAATTCTAATCTCTAACTCTTAAGTTTAAAACCCTAAACTATATATACTAAAAGATTCTAAATCTTAAACTCTGAAATTTGAATTCTAGTATATACGTATACGTTAAACCCTAAATCCCAAATTCCAAACTCTAAACTTTAAACCTTTCATGATGAATCTATTGAGAAAGCCAAGCATACACTTTGTATGAGCGTAGATCCGATCTTTGTAAGCGCTTCTTTTAAGAGCTTCATCCAGCTTATAGGATGAATTGTTTAGTTCCTCAACGAAGAACACTTAAGTACAGTCTGCGTAAATCTGGAATCTTTTCAAATCCAAAGTGCAGAACATCTCTGGTTATGCGAAGTTTTATTCCAGCAGCGAGCCAGCGACCCTTCGTTTTAAAAAGTCTAGGGTTTTTTTTTTGGGTTTTTTCTTTTACTCTAACTGATATTTAATTACAAAATAATAATAGTAATCATTGTAAATCAAAACAATTCAGTTTTTTACTGCAAATTTGATTTTTAATAAAGATGATAATAATCATAATCATAATCATAATCATAATCATAATCATAATCATAATCATAATCATAATCATAATCATAATCATAATCATAATCATAATCATAATCATAATCATAATCATAATCATAATCATAATCATAATCATAATCATAATCATAACCATAATCATAATCATGATGTTGATGATGATGATGATGATGATGATGATGATGATGATGATCATGATCATGATCATGATAATAACAAGAATAGTTTTAAATCATAAATTGTATACGTATACCCTAGACTCTAAATTTAAAATCCTAAACTCCAATGCAAACTCTAAATTCCTACTCTAAATCCTAAGTTTGAAACCCTAAATTCTAAATACTAAATTCTAAATTTTAAACCTGCAAATTAATTTAAGCCCAAAGTTTAATCCTTCAATTCTAAACCCAAAACTTTATATCCTATTTAAGTTTTAAACTCTAACAAGTCTAATATTAAAATGTTTTTTGTTTGACGTTATTTCGTTTTAAACAAACACTGTAGATTAACAATATAAAATTAATCTTACTATTAATAATATCCACCCTAACCAATTTTTAAAAGTTTTGTTTTCTGTAAAACCTATTGCTTTCCGCAAATGTTTTTTTTGCCATATTCCCACTCCAAGATATTTTGGCACCATTGTTGTTGCTAAAAACAGAGCAACGACTGCCTGCGGTGCAGGCTACTAGCTCTGACCCTGGCCTACTAATCACAAAATTATATTCATTATCAAATTTAGTTATTGAATACTGCTTTCCATTGGCTTATCGCCAGTGATTTCTATACCAGCGGATATGAACTCTTGCAGTTAGCCAATCAAATTTAAGGATTTGTGATATAAACTCGTAATAAAATTTATATTATTAAAATTTCTACCTTACACAACTCTGTCGCAACTTGCATGAGTTTGTGCTGACTAAACTTTTAAATGTTTTAGTATATTGCATTCAATTTCCAACGCAGCCAGGTGAAGAATCCGACATACAGTTTAACGCTAGCTCTCTTCTCTCTTCTATATATAGCTTATAAGGTTTTTGAACTCAAGTTAAAAAGCTATTGTTTATGAGCCAACTTTTCAACACTAGCTCTTGAGAAAAACACGATTGGAGTATCGAAACGTTGCGTCCGTCATGAACAGTAACTTTTTAAGTTGCATTCAAAAAGGCAGGGCGTCAAACTATACGTCGGGTTATACAAAATATATTAAATTCGTGTTGTTCGGATTAATTATGTAGTTCGTTTAGTGTAAAGAGCTGGAGATTGGAAGAAGGTGCAAACTTAATTACTACATGGGCTACTTGGAAAAGTTGTCTGAGTCTTTCAAAAATAAAGTACAGTTTGGACTGTAAGATACTGTTAAACTTTCTAAAATATGCGTTGCCTTTTTTAAAGGAGGTTCTCTGACATCTGGTGTTATATCAAGACACAACGTGCAATCCATGATGGAATGTGGTCAGCATTGTCTTCATAGTAAAACATGCGTTGGTGTCAATTACAAATCAACAAGTGTAAACAATGAACAAAATTGCCAACTTACAAGTAAAGACTCTAATCCTGAGGAATATGAACAGGAGGCAAACAACACACGCGATTGGACATTTTATAAAGCACTGGATATTTCACCGGTACGTTTTGAATTACATTTAATTTTATCGCTGAGTTTAAACTAATGTATTTAAGGCATCCAACATGGACTGTTTTTATAATTATGCGAACACGAGAGTGAAGTGAAAGAATTCAAAAGTGGTTTATGTGAACCCGCGAAGCTGTAGGCGCCGGTTTACAACTTTATATATAATAATTCCGAATTCTCCCAAACTTGTTCGTGGCTAACAGAAATGACTCAAAAGATCCCACTTTTGATGCGACAAAGGTCCCAGACTTTCCGCGTTTTTTTCTCGATGTTTGTCGGCAATTTTCTTCTCAGTCCAAATTAGGCGTCAAGCGTTAGTGACTCTCAAGATTTTACTGAGCAATCTTTTAGATAACCTGGCCGCAACAAAAACCCTAAAACACCATTTAGAAATTTGGTTTACCGACTATAGCTTTAAAACAAGAAAAACATATTTGACGACATATTAGTTTGGAAAAGTCGCGGAAAGACTGTGGGAGGGTCCTTTGGAGTCATCCTTTTTAGCACGATCCCCCAAATCAGGTTTGCATCAGGTTATATAAAAACTTATAAATGTTTTTGGATGTCAAAACCATGTTTGCATAACCTGATATACTGGTGTTATCCCGCAATGATTTTTATAATGTAACTTCGCGATATTTTGTTAATATTTGAAACGGCCAGTGCGGTTTTTACCGATACGTTTTTGCAGTATATATTGCGGTTCCGTTATCTTATAATTCAGTAAATAAATGTTTGATTATTTTTCCTTAGTGTTCAAGTAGCCCTTGCAAAAATGATGGAGAATGCGTCGAAAATCCTGAACAACAAGAGGATTTCAGTTGTAAATGCGGTGTAAAATATGAAGGAAAATTGTGTGAGATAGAGAGAGGTATGCTATCTTTTTCTTGCATGTGGTTTGTACTGATTAATTGAAACACACGCAAGGGCACAACCAGGATTTTTGAAAGGAGGTTGTTTCTAATACAAAGTGACAACACAAGTTTAATGGGGTCCGGGAAATGTTTGAATTTTGGGTTTCTAAAACGGCATAATAGAAAGTAACTTTTGACATAATATGTTCACCAATGTGAAGTATGCACCATTCAGCCTTCGATCTGATCTTCCTCGACCCACTCCCACCTTTGCTAGCGCGGTATAGAGCCTCTGAGGAGAGAGACCTTCCGAATTCAGACTTCGATTTTGTGCAGCAATAACAACTACAATCAGTATATTTTCCTTTGCCTCTCCGCACTTAGCCAGCTAGTAGCCCGAGTAAATGCCTGAACAAGGCGTCTTGTATGCTATTAAGCAGGAGGCAAACCAGCTTTGAAATGGCGAAATCATCACGCGACATTTCAGAAATACCATATAATTGTGCAGAAATATTTTTACAGCAGAATTTGAAAAACACTAAAATACAAAAATCCAGCTAGGAGAGCAGAAACGTGATATAATTATAGATTAAGCCTTAAAAAGATTTTCTCCCGTGTATTCAGGTCGGGAAACAATCTTTCGAAATATTGTTATACAAATCCAAAATTAAAAAGTGTATTCTCTTGTTTTAATATTTAATTTCTTTGAACTATTTTACGTTTCACAATCCACTGCATGCATGCATGCATGCATGCATGCATGCAAGTTAATTTAATTTAGTCCCAGTGCTCTATTTGTCAAATCATGTTCCAAGTCTTTTTGCAATGTTTGTCACAACTCTTACCATGAATCTAAACCAAGCATAAATCGACTCAATCATGTACAGTATGTAAATATAACTTTAAAGTAATTTTATGATTATATATTTTAATATGCTTTCTGACTAGTTTTAGACATTAAAAAAAGTAAAAACAGAACAAATTAAGACATCCATCCATTCAAAACGCTAAAAAATTTCAGTAAATTATACATACTTAGCTTTATTATTTTTAACACAAACAGTAAAATCTTTAGTAAATATACCATAACCATCATAATATAATTTATCTTTTAAGTCAAAATATAACAATTTTGTATATTGTGTTACAAAATTGTTGCTTAGTCTAACTAGCATGAAAATATGATAAAACCGTTCATGTCTATGTTTTTCTTCTTACATACCTTAATGCAATTAGCTTTGTCACTATTTTTATAGTTTTCAATTCGTGCAAAGCAGTGCTGGATGATGATATCTCCAGGTAATGTTCTCACCACTATGTACTTAAAGCTTTAGTTAACGATTAAATTACGACTTGTAAACTCAAAATTTCTATATAGGGTTAGTATAATTTTGGAGGCGACTATTAAAATACTTGGGTGGTGATTGACCAACTGCTCAAATTTGTTTTTACCCCCTTTAAAAGAAAAAAAATCATAATTAATAGCTGCAACAGCCAACAGGCACCTGCACAAACAACTCAACAAGTAAACGAGATAAAAGAGAATTCCGTATCAGAAAACGTAATGTTTTGATAATGCTGTCAATATTATTTAAAAACTCATTAATATTTCCCAGAATTATTATATACCATTTGCGTGGTTTGAATCTGGTAAAGATCCTCCTGAGTAATGTACACTTTCAGTTCTTTTCTATTTCTTAAATATTCATTGCCTATTTGTTTGTATTTTAGTGAAGTAAAAAATGGTATTTACAAAATTAAAACGAACACCACATCAGGCGACACAAAAGTGTATTGCCAAATGACGTCACTTAATGGGTGCTCAGGGGGAGGTTGGACTATGGTCATGAAAATTAACGGATCAAAGGTACGTCACATCACGAGTATATTTATATTTAGATAATCTGTTTAAACTAATATGGTTGCGTGCATGATCGGCTGCATATCTGCATGCTTGCTTTCAGTTGAAAAATAAAAAAAAAAAGTTTTCTTAAATTATTTATAGCACAAACTCTTATAGTATTCCCAATATATAAAGTTTTTCTGTTTTTATCCTCAAAAAGCATATACCTTTTTCCATGCAAATTTGACAATTTTTTGTTTTCATGGATTTTAATCACCACTTGAATTTATATTTTGAATTGAAACAAAGTTTTTGGTTGTTGATAGCAGTCCAAGAAATTGTCAAGTTGTTTCATTTTTAATGCAATATAAATTGCGTGTTCTGTTTATTACTATTAAAAAAAGAAAAGACGAGCCGCATTGACCTATCGAAACGTTGGCGTTTGGCTTGAAAATAGGAAAAGGTAGTTGTAACGGGAAACTATATATTTGTCCTAGATAATGAACTACTAGAAATACATGAACGCAACAACCCCTCGCCCGCTTTATATGCATTTTTAACCCCATTCTCCCCCCCCCCCCCCCACCTCCCCACCCCCTCCCCTAATATCTGTGTTTTGTTGTATTAATGGCACACAGATCGGAAAACGTCCAGAAAATTAGTTAGCAAGGTTCATCTGTAGTCATGTATTGACACACTAAAAGAACATGCAATGTCAATATTTAAAAAAAACCCCGACATGAACCAAATGACAAATTTTCATTCAAAAATATATATAAACAGTGGCCAAGAAAAGACACAATGTCAACGTCCTAGTGTTAAAAGACAATTCTAGACAATATATTATTTATATTAATTTTCATTTTCAAGATTTCTTCCGTTTTAACTCAGCTAAACTGGTAAATACGAATCTCCTACTGTTAAACTTTCTTCTGCTTTTGTGACCACAAACACTGCCAATAGACGACTTTCAGGCTCATGCGCAGTAGCAACTTTACTTCAAATTTTCATCGGAGGTAAAAACAACTGTTTTAGCTGGAAAGATCATATTAAAAATAGTAAAAGTGCAAAGTTTAAAATAAATCGGACAAGTAGTGCGAAAGCTACGCTCTTTGGAAGTTTTGCTCTCCACTAGGGATTTAATAGGGATTTTGGCTTGGCGTGCAACTCCCGCCCGCCAAGCCAAAATCCCTATTAAATCACTAATAAATCCCTGTTGGAATGGCCAACTTTCCGCTTGTGAAACTTTTTCCATTTGTTAAGCAATTCGTTTCAAACTTTGCACTTCTACTATTTTCAATATGCTCGTTCCAGCTAAAACAGTTGTTTTTATCTCCGACGAAAATTTGAATATTTGTTGCTACTGCGCATGATCGTGAAAGTCGTCTATTCAGTCTAGTCTTTTCGGATTGTTTTTCTCGTTCGCGGTTTCTTACTTTTTTCGTTCTTGACACATAAATATGACAAGGCATCATTCGGTTCTCTTCATGATCTAAAAAGCCGTTTGTTTCAAAATTTCTTCATCGTTCCCTCTCGAGTTATGTAGAATATACCAGAGCAAAATTCTTTACGGCTTTGAACTGTTTCAGGACACATCCTTCTTCTTTCAGTTACATTTCGGTCGGCATCGTTTTCGGTCTTTATCGTATTAATTTTTAGGCTTTTTCCAGTGGTTTTAAGTCGTATTTATTGTTGTCTTTTTCTCGCTGCCACATCTCTTGTTAGCCTTCTTTCTTTGGTCTTTTTTCAAAGTAATATTAATGTGCATTTTAGCTGAAACCATTTTTTCTGGCAACGATTTCTTTCGTCATGATCGTTGAAAAACTATTTCGTAATCCAACCGAACTTATAAACAAGAATATTTATATTTTATTGCATGATTTTCTTTTTCAAGACTCAGCTAAACTGGTAAATATGAATCTCCTACCGTTAAACTTTCTTCTGCTTTTGTCCGCACCACAAACACTGCCAATTCAGTCTATACTCTTTTCAGAATTCAGATTTTTTTCTCGTTCGGTTTTACTCAAGTTTTCCATGATCATTCAGTTCTCTTAAAGATCGAAAAAGCTAGCCGTTTGTTTCAAACTGATTTCCTCATCGTTCTCCATCGAGTTAAGTAGAATACACCAGAGCAGAATTCTTTACAGGCTTTGGCCAGTTTCAGGACACAATGTCGTTTTCGGTCTTCGTCATAACAGTTACCATTACCCTGCTACCCGAACTGCGAAAGTTGCGGATTTGTTGACATATATATATATATATATATATATATATATATATATATATATATACATATATATATATATATATATATATATATATATATATATATATATACACAAACATCTCGCAGAATTTCTTTCCCACTTGCGTGTAATTTCGCGTGTAAGTGAACTCCACGCGTATCGAGATTAGCACCCTCAGCCGGCTCCGGGCCTTCGGCCCTACGCCCGGGCTCGGGGAAAAACTGGTAATAGTTTCGTAACTGCTTTGCAAGGTGAATAATGTAATATATAAATTTTTGTGGAGTAAAATGAAAGGTAACTCCTTTATTGGAGTCAAAAGAACTCTGAAATTTTACTCTACCAAAGGGAGTTATTTTTACCCCCTTCAACTCATAACTCCTTGAAATTAACATTGTGGTTAATATAAGCTAAAATGCGTATGTAGATGAACCTAAACTTGCAGCCATGTAAAGTCATTATGTTCTAGTTTTATGTCAATGTTGCATGTAATACATTGTTCACTTCTGGGAGTTGCTTTTTTTCGGAATCTCCTCAGGGCATGCACTGGTGCCATTATTTTTGTAAATTACGAGTTGCCACATATATTTTTTTACAGAAATGAGCAGTATATTATTATGTGAAGACTGTAGTTTTGGTAGATCTGTCGGATCATCTGTAAACTTAACTTGTATTTACTACCTGAAATCATCTTTTCTCATTGTATTTTAGTTTGGGCTTTAGTTTGGCCGCGGATCATCTCTGTACTATTAAAAACATATTTTAAACTAAATACTAAAGTCATCTTTTTTCTTTGTATTTTAAAGAATACTTTTGTCTACTCATCAAATTATTGGACCAACCGGAAAAGTTATAATACTCTTGGTGGAATGACAGCATTTGACGATGAAGAAACCAAACTGGAAACATATCACAGTACTTCATTTAAAGAGTTGTGTTTGGGAATGAAAGTTTCCAATGATCTCAAGTTTGTATCCATCAATTACGCTGCAAGTTCGCTGTACAGTTTAATTGCGGACAACATAACTCGTCTAACTAATCTCGGACGCGATAACTGGAAATCCCTCATTGCTTCTTCCTCTCTCCAGAAATATTGTAACAGAGAAGGCTTTAACATCAAACCAGATTCATGGACAACATCTGCTTATATTCGAGTGGGTATTACAGGAAACAATTACAACAGCTGTACCACGCCGGATTCTTTTATTGGATTTGGGGGACAGGTTTTCACTTATACCGGATACTGCTCAATTGTGCCAACCCCTAACGCATGCGGTAACGTTGCAGGCTGCGGGGGTGACAATGGTAATGCAGATATCAAAGCTATGGGCTACATTTTAGTTCGTTAATCTAAATTCACAAGCCTGTCAAATTTGGATATTAATCAATGTTGAAGAAGCACATAATGTCCTTGAATCCAATGAATTGTAAAACACTGTAATTTCTGCTGATTACGTACTGAGCCATCAAGCCTTTCCCATCGGCCGTGAAGTTTCTTTTTCAACAAGTAAACTGCAGCGTCTGGCCAGTACAATGACTTGAAAGTAGTGTATACTAGCTAGCTGGAAATGATTGAAATTTAATTTGTACGCAATGTATGCCATTATATTAAGAGTCATGCAATTACAGGGTTATAATTATATAATTATATCATGTCGAATAGAATAATAAATCTATATCCAAAACACTGCTTACATAGAACTCGAGCTACTTTTTTGTATCTGCGCAGCAGATATATTGCTATCGTGTTGTGTGTGTGTTTGTGTGTTTGTGTGTTAACTTTTTTGGGTAACCACTGACCTGTAGTGTGTGCTGTGGTGTAACTCTAACCAATGCGCGACAATTACATCGGGGACAATCGGAGGGGAGAGTTTTTAGGCGTCGACGTACGAGTGTCCGTTTGAACGATGGGAACAAGTATTCTTTAACCCGATCGTACCGTGTTTATACAAATTCGAAGCTGGTCAAAGAGTAACACTATTTTCGAAGAAAGACAATATTGCTGATACAAATGGCAAGTATTTTTGACATGACTTATAGTAAACTTGCAAGTGTGATCTACCACAGTTTAGTTTTTGTGCGTCATACAGAATGATTGAAGAGTTTAGATTAAAGAGTTTGGGCGATTTATCGAGTCATGCAGGCGACTCAGGCCAACACATGTAAACTGTAACTTTATGAATAGGACCGTCATTACTGTTCGGAAGACAAACAATTCTCTTTGGAGGAAACTTACAAGTAGCCTATATACTTCACAACTGGTAGCATCGTTTTTTATTTTTAATGCAATCAAGTTTATTAGCAGTACAGTACACATGTAGTCATTGACTGCTCGCTGTATGAAGTATCTAAATAGCCATGATCTGCCCCACGATATCTTTTTAATATCAAGGGATTGATCTTTTATCTCATTCGCTCATTTAATACATTAACTGAGCTGGATCATAGTTAATAGAAAATATACATGGTTTGGAAGCTCAACAAAAGCCATTTTTTTATGTTTTTGTTCAGGTTTTATGGAAATTTTTGCACTTTCACGGTTACTGAACATATTGTGTTTTCTGTATATTAAATGAAGCCATCATCAATAGCAACATTTAGGTTCAATCACTCAACCGTACTGTTTAAATATTAATAAACCAAACACAAAGGATTTATGTACCTTCATGTTAACCGCTTTGAAGTTTTCCAGGTTTCCAAACCATGTATATTTTCGATTAACTATGGCTGAATTGATTGACGCTTCCCAAATTTGCTTCAATGGCTGTGAACAATGGTGAATAATAATATTAAAGTGTGAAAGCAAATTCGGGAGTGTCTTTTAGGGCCTGTTTACAAGGAGGTAGGGTTACCCTAGCACCCGGGTTACCCTAGCATCCTTATAAACACAACAAACAAAAAAACAAGCAATGTGCAAGGGTAACCCAGGTTGTAAACAGGCCCTTAGGCTAATTTTGGCGCAGATACATGTACGCATAGCGTACCTTTTGTTATAATTATTTCCCGTTCTTTTTAAGTAAGCTCCAAATAAGTTTCCTCCGATTCGGCTGTTCCGATACTTAGCATGTTGGGTGGCACAATTATAAGAGCTCAGCATGTCACAGAAGCCTTGGTTATACTTAATAAAACTATAATATTTGTTTCTGGCGCATAGAAGTACTAAGCCTTTATCCATACCACATGCAGTATAGGTATGTTTTTGAAATTAAATATTTTGCTAACACTGAGGTTATTCGAACGAGACTTGTTTTGCTCAAACATCTGGATTCATGTACAGTAGAAACTTTTTAATCATGTATAATGAGATAATATGAGCGGCCGATGTTTATGGGCATTTTTAGCAAACCAAACTAAATAAAAGCCGAATTTCAGTGTGTTGAAAATTGCGTCTGTTTAAAAATCGTAGAAAAAGTAAAAAAAGAAAAATTAGAACTTTTATAATACTCTTGGTGAAGTGACAGCATTTGACGATGAAGAAACCAAACTGGCAACATATCACAGTACTTCATTTAAAGACTTGTGTTTGGGAATGAAAGTTGCCAATGATCTCAAGTTTGTATCCATCAATTACGCTGCAAGTTCGCTGTACAGTTTGATTGCGGACAACATAACTCGTCTAACTAATCTCGGACGCGATAACTGGAAATCCCTCATTGCTTCTTCCTCTCTCCAGAAATATTGTAACAGAGATTAAAGGCTGATTTCCAGTCAGTAGAATTTTACGAGCGGGCGAAATTTTTCTTTGTCTTTTGTGCCCTGAATTAGCTTAGTTCCGCTCGAGTGCTCACAAGACAAAGAAAAATTCCGCCCGCTCGCAATATTCCACTGACTGGAAATCAGCCTTAAGGCTTTAACATCAAACCAGATTCATGGGGAACAAGCGTTTATGTTCGAGTGGGTATTATAGGAAATAGTTACGACAACTGTAAGTCGCCGGATTCTTTTATTGGATTTGGGGGACAAGTTTTCACTCATAGATACTGCTCAATAACGCCAACCATTAACGCATGCGGTAACGTTGCAGGCTGCGCGGGTGACAATGGTAATGCAGATATAAAAGCTATGGGATACATTTTAGTTCGTTAATCTTAATCCAAGGGCTTAGTTATTCCTCTCAATTTGCATATTAATCAAGGTTGAAGAGGCACATAATGTTCTTGAATTATATGAACTATAAATCACTGTAATTTCTGCCGATTAGCCATTAAACCTTTCTTGTCATAGTTTTCAGCCGTAAATTTTGTCGAGAATTTCCTCACTGCGTGAAGAGGAATCTTCTCTCGTACGCTGATCCACACAATTCAGGGACTGTATCTATCTATCTTTCGTTTTCTTTCATTCAATCATTACATTCACAGTCACTCGATCTATCTTTAGAACGTTATTGCTCTCGCTTATCTATATACCTTATATACTTACAGAAATACATGCCTTTCTGCATGATCAACGAACGTCGTGATCAACCACAACTGAGTTCATTTCTGATTTACTACGATTGTTTTTTCTCTATTTAATTAACCGTGTCAGCAATCACCTGATACAACCTGATAATAGCAAAAGTTGCGGTTGCTGAAAAATGCTAAGGATATATGTTAAGGATGACCGAAGTCCCCTATGTTAGACACTTGCTGACGCTTGGTGGGATTAAACCTGACCCAAAGAAAGTGGAGGCAATCCAGAAGATGCCTCAACCGACAGATGTACAATCAGTCAAGAGATTCCTAGTAGTCGAGGAGGAGAAGCGAGAAAAAGTCGACCACGTATAACACCCCCACTACACAATAGTTTTGACTCCAGATTATAATAGGCTGATACCCATAGAACATTGCTAGGTTAGTCGTACTCACAAATTGTGGGGTGAGTGGCCTGCTACATAGAGGGGGTGGGTGGTCCTTACATTGACAGACTTAAGTCTGTCAGTGTAAGGACCCCACAATTTGTGAGTACGACTGCATGACCTATAGTAATGTTCTATGGGTATCAGCCTATTATAATCCGGAGTCAAAACTATTGTGTAGTAGTGGGGGTGCTACATGGTCGAATTTTTCTCGCTTCTCCTCCTCGACTATAGGAATGGTGAACTACCTTTCCAGATTCCTACCGCACATCTCGACGATCGGCATAATGGTTCGGTACCATTATTGCCGCCTAGAAGATAAAGATGTCGAACGGCATTGGGATGAAAATCATCAGAAAGCCTTTGAAGAGGCAAAACAGCTCATAACAAGCCACCAAGTCGTAAGGTACTACTATGTCACCAAACACTTTAATGTGATGCATCAAAGTCGGGAATTGGAGCAGCGCTTCTACAAGATGGTCAACCAGTGGCATTTACATCAAGAGCTCTAACACCAACCGAAAGAAATTATGCCCAAATAGAGAAGGAGTTACTGGTAATCGTGCATGCTTGTGATCGGTTTGACCACTACGTATATTTGAGGGTTATGTCATGGTTGAATCAGATCACAAGCCTCTGTAGATTATCTTGCAAAAGCCTCTTCTAGCAGCACCTAAACGACTTCAGCGAATGCTGATGCGCCTAAAGAAATACAACTTGAAAGTAGTATACAGACGTGGATCCGAGATGTACATCGCTAATACCTTAAAGTGCCTATGAAACGAAAATTAAGTTTGTCTTATTTGAAAGAACACTTAAAATGACAGAGTAACATATTTTGAAGCTTTTCGTTTCCTTGCTTCGTTCTTGAGATACTTCAGTTTGTTTGATGTAAATATCGCATGTTGCGACGTCACATGCATAACAAGACGCCCGCTAGGCGTGAACTCGGGCTACTGTGGGCTGGCGCCTTGCAAAATAATATAACAACAGCAGTGCTGTTTGGAGTTAATGGTTGAATTTGATGCAACTTTCAGTCAATTGACTGTGAGTATACTGGTGTACCAAAACATTGATTTGGCAGCCATACCGGTCTGCCAAAACATTGAAATGGTGGCCAATCAGCCATATTGGTGTACCAAAACAATGAAATAGTGGCAATACTGGTGTACCAAAACATCTAAATGGTGTCCATAATGGTGTACCAAAACAATGAAATAGTGTGGCCATACCGGTGTACCAAAACAATTAAATGGTGGCCATATTGGTGTACCAAAACAATGAAATAGTGTGGCCATACTGGTCTACCAAAACAACGAAATAGTGGCCATACTGGTGTACCAAAACAATGAAATAGCAGCCATACTGGTGTACCAAAACAATGAAATAGTGGCCATATTGGTGTACCAAAACAATGAAATGGTGGCCATATTGGTGTATCAAAACAATGAAATGGTGGCCATACTGGTGTACCAAAACAATGAAATAGTGGCCATATTGGTGTACAAAACAATGAAATGGTGGCCATATTGGTGTACCAAAACAATGAAATAGTGGCCATATTGGTGTACCAAAACAATAAAATGGTGGCCATATTGGTGTACCAAAACAATGAAATGGCAGCCATACTGGTGTACTTAAACATTGAAATGGTGGCTATATTGGTGTACCCAAACAATAATACACACTTGATGAAAGTAATGTATAAACTGTTGAATAACATCGATTTTTATTTGCAAGACATCAGTACAATAAATCAATAATAAACAATACAAGCAAAAATGAAGCAAACCACAAATATTAATACAGTTTAAACCTCAATACATTTAAGTTACATACAGCATTCACAGACACAAGTCAGTTCGGCTAAATGTCAACCTCGAATCGATGAAGATGTAAAACATAGCATGTTTACCTTTCACTTGCAAGTTGGCTTTATCAACTTTCTTTGTTCTTTGATTTACAGCACTTGAGCAACATTCTTCAATAACACATATGTTGATATGTATAAAATTGATCGAGAACACATTGATTCGAGAGTTGATCGATTTGAGTACTACACCGTTTCAGCGTACGGTTATCGAGATCGCCGACCAACCCAGGTCTACTATGATCTACTGTAAGCATTGTGAGCGTGTTTATCATTAAAAAACAAATTCACTTCGAACAACACAACCAAAGGCGTCAGAAGAAAAAACTCGCTACTCCTGCATGAAAATCCGCCATGATGAAACATCAGCATTTGAGCTGTGACGTCATGCCTGCAGTTTCGCAAAGCCTGTTGGGGCAATTATCGACTCGGCTACCTGCGGTAGCCCGAGTAATGAGTTATCGAAAAACGTTATTTTTTTTTTCGGTTCGTATCCTACCAAATCCTGCTTTCCGATTGGTTAACGAGCGGTCCGTATGAGCCCGTATGGACCGCTCGAGATAAAGATTTTTAATGTGCTTTATAGGCCGTAAAATTGATCGATTTTCATAACTATTTCGCTTGCCACAGAAAAAGTATATTCAACAGAGCTACGGGGATGCAAAAGAGTTTTATTATCCAAATGGCTTTCATGTGAAAACAGCGAATTTTTAAAGAACACGGGAAAACTGTGAAAAAGCAAAATTTCAGCGAGCGACATTTATAAAGTTTTAAAGTATTATTGCTCAACGACGTATGAAAACAGTTTAAAACAGTAGGCGAAACATACATAAACTTGTGAACACAGTATTTTGAATCACTAAATGAAACTATATAGAAGTATATATATATATATATATATATATATATATATATATATATATATAAACATACGAGAGGCCAGAAAAGCTGAAACCTTTTGATACTAAACTGTCATTCTTCTGTTGTCCAACTATACTCAACAAAACCGCTACAAGTCTTTACCCTTTAGTCAAATATTTTCCACATGCCAACTTCATCGTATCATGTCTTTGAAAAAAGTTTCAAATGGCTTACTACAAGCATTTTCGTCTTCAAACTCGAACGACCCACTTTCAATTTCCATGCAGTCAGCCGAGTATATATTGAAAGCGATTTTCCAAGCGAACAGCCAAAAACCAGCAAGCGACGAAGAAGAACGACGAAGAATCTTTATCAACTAAACTTTAAAAACACTAGATCTTCAAGTTTTGACGGTTTTTTTTATCACAAAAGAGGTTCCAAGCTAGCTTCCCTGTCAGACTGCATGTCGGCAAGTTGTTTACTGTCGAACGATAAACTTTGGACTTTTGAATATCACGTGAATGTCATCTCGATTACGCAATTCAATTATGTTAATTTACCTAATCCCCGAGCCGGGCGTAGGGCCGAAGGCCCGGATCCCGGTGAGGGTGCTAATCTCGACATGCGTGGAGTCCACTTTACACGCGTGTTCAAATGCGAATCAGTTTGAGCGATCTGAATATTTGTATATATATATATATATATATATATATATATATATATATATATATATATGTGTGTGTGTGTGGACGGACCACGCGCGGTGAAGATTGTAGGGCACTGGAAACAATACAGTTCTTGACAAAAAAGATTTGAAGTAATATATTCTTGACAAAAAGACTTGA
The DNA here is from genome assembly GCA_964035015.1 of Corallium rubrum. Lineage (NCBI taxonomy): Eukaryota > Metazoa > Cnidaria > Anthozoa > Scleralcyonacea > Coralliidae > Corallium > Corallium rubrum. The sequence goes on from OZ035997.1 coordinate 88,628,179, forward strand.
AAAAGGAGTTTTGGGTATACGTACATTCATTTCAAAAGAACAGAAACAAATCAACGTCTTGACTAAAGGAAACCCGTCAAAGCGAACCTCGAAAGAGGGAAAAAGATATAGAAAACCAACGATGATAAAGAGCAGTCGCTCTCAGTAATCACGAACACTTAGTAGCAAAACTGTTCGAGTTTCCCTGTTTACATCTATGACTGTTAATTTTGTTTTATATTATGACATTTTGTGTGTCCTTGAAGTCCGTTTTATTACGTATCATATCCATGATTGCATGTTTTTTCTTGCCGATGCCCGTTGTATTTTTTACCTGTGGCTGCCGTCTTATCTTTTAAATAGTTTTCTTTTTGTTTGTAATTTAGCATAAAAAATGGAAAAGGAACATTTTTTTAAAACGTACAAATGCTGTTGAAATATTTATTAAGGCCCATTGGCATTAACATGTATGTGAAAACATTTTCAGCAATTCAGATTCCGAAATGTAAAACTGTTTTTGTTATATTTGTTTAAATAAATTTAAAATATCATAAATGAATACCAGCCAGGCAGTTTGAGTAGTTTTCAAAATGCAAATATTTTTAGATACCGAGCAATGGTCTTTGTAAGCATGGAGAGAAATAACTGTACAATATAACCCTAATGTTTTGAAAAAATTTTGACTCCTTCTTCAGTAGTGTGCTGGTAACATCGTCGGCTTGCACGCGAACGAGATCGAGATCAAAACCTGGGAGGTGACAGGCAATTTTTTTCATCTCAATATATTTTACGAAATATCATCCTTAAATTTTTCTTTGTTTTTTTGTTGCTTTTTTCTTTAAAAAAATAGAGTTTTTGTTTTTTATTTCAAATATTCTACCAGAATTAAAACTATATTTTCATTCCGACAGGAGTAGCTATTTCCAGGCCTCCAATAAAAAAGAGCGCAAGGGGGGTTGCTGTAAAAGCGGGCGAGGGGTTATTGCATTTATGTATTTTTAGTTATGTAAATTATAAATCGTACGATTAATAAAAAAAATAAATATGTTATTTACCGTTTTGGTCGGTCCGTATAGAGAAATATTTCCCTCGGTCTCAAAAACGACCCTCGGCCTGCGGCCTCGGGCAGTTTTTGAGACCTCGGGAAATATTTCTCTATACGGACCTCCCAGCCGGTAAATAACATATATATATCTTTGCTATTGTCAAATATAATCACTTGAAAATCTACCTGTTTAATGTTCTGGGCCAAACACATGCACATGCTTCCCTCGAATTATTTTGGTTTGATAGTAGCAAAGATATATAAATTTTTTCTGTTTTCAACAATCATTATGCACATGTGACGTTAAAATGTTTAATTTGCATATCAAACAAACGAAAAACTTCAAAAGATGTTACTCTATCATTTTAAGTGTTCTTTCAAATAAGACAGACTTAATTTTCGTTTCATAGGCACTTTAAGCAGAGCTTATTTGACCTCGCCATCTGATGGAACCAAAGAAGAGGAAGAGTTTATACGAGCTGTGGAGAAAGTGACATGACGAAACACCTCTCAGTCAGCCCTGAACGCCTGAAAGAGCTTCGACAATAGACTCAAGACGACGCGACACTCCAGGACCTAAAGAAGAAAATCGAAGTGGGATGGCCCGATCAGAAATGCAGAGTTTTGTCTGGAACAAGGGCGTACTATAAGTTTCGTGATGAGTTGTCGATGCAAGATGGCATAATCTTCAAAGGTGACAGAGTCGTCGTGCCAACAGCGACGAGACCCCAGATGCTAAAAAAGATCAGTAAAGACCTACCTAATGAGTTTTCTGATTGGTTATAAGTAACCAATCACATTGTCAATTATCAATTCGTTCCCATGCTCCTTACTGATTAGAGAGGGTTACGGGAAGGTGTTGGGTTAGGTTATCTAAACCAATTAGAAGCCTTCTTAGTATAGGTAGGTGATGGCCCCAAAAGATACATTCCAGCCATGTAGGTACTGAGGGATGTCTTTGGGGCGCAGGAGAAGTTGTATTCTGGCCTGGAATGAATGCTGCAATTAAAGAGAATGTGTCTGCTTGCGAAATATGCAAAGCCCGGACAGAACAGCCCAAAGCGCCTGGTCAAGAGTGGCCGTGGACCTGTTTACGCTACAATCGTTGACAAAATGGTTGGCACACATTACACGTTTACCAGGTGCGGACCCCCCTTCCCCCATTTCAATGTTCTATAGCAACTAATTACTAAATGATGTGCTAATGGTGTTGTGCTGCCCATCGACACTCGATCATCGTAATGGGACCAACATTGAGACGGGGGATGGGGGGAAACAGGGGGAAAATTAAAATTTTCCAGCAATATAGGACTTCAACACAACTCCGCAGTGTCGTGCCAACTATTTTTGTCAATGATTGTAGCATAGCTACAATTTGTCTGCACATGCGCGAGTATGAGCTCGAGAAAAATCATCGGAACCGCGTGGGTCTGGGTGCGAGAATGGAGAACAATTGTAAACAAACCACAATGGTTGATTCAGCAATGGCGGATTTCGAAGGACTTGTTCTATGATGGATTTAGACGGTTACAACGCCGTTTCCTTCGTCCTGATTTATGTGAATGCTAAAGAAGTAAGACCATTCCGTTGTTTTATAGAATAATTTACGACTTTATTCGTGAAATAAGCTATAAATATTGCGTTGAGTAATTTGTCGCAATTAGTGTTTTACCTTGTTGTTTTCCTGTCAACTTTAACAAAGATTTTCTAAAATTCGTTACCTGTGAACTTATTTTTTATTTTCTATATTATTTACACAATGCCTGTACAGGCTGGTTATATACAGAATGTCAGGAAAATTCGAGGTAGTCTCTTACACTTGAAATATTGGACACGCACAGGTTCCAGCCATCTACTAGAAGATGTTAGATAACATGACAAAATGATATTTTTATGGAATACTGGTAGGTATTTTACCGGGTATTTAGACTGAAATGACACTAATGAAATGCTTCTTCAGATTTTTTATGTTTGCTAAATAATCCACTGACTTAATCTTTGCGAAATACTAAATTACACTACTGCATTTGATTAAGAAGAAATCTTGATACCATAAAATAATAATGCAATAGACAAAAATCCAATTTTCTCAAAAACTGTACCTGCGAACATCCTAATTTTTGGATGTTGTACTTCATATAGTCACTGGCAAATACCGTTTAGTTTCACATGTGTTTGTAAAAATTCGAGAGCTATAGTTAAACGACGACCCGGCAATTCAACAGTTGACGACGGGACCAACTAGCCTAGTTTCTAGGCCTTCCTCGGTTGACACGTTTCGGAAGTGATCCGAACGGACCCGCTGGGGGAGGCCTAGCAACATTCGTAAACACTTTCACTTTACAGCTCAGTTGTTTATTGAGAAAGAATTGTGATGTTATGACGTCCTAAGTGTTTCCCGACACTTACTATTTTAATACAAGCTCTATCTCACCTTGGATCGACGAAGGTTCACTGGCCTAGCTTTCTTATCAATAGCTTTCCTTCTGCAACCGCCAAAAGTTGAAAGTTAATAAACAGTTAAATTTTCATTTCGAGCTCCAATTGGAATATATTCCATAATTTCCTTCTTTCGATCGCCAAGATCTTTGGTAAAATCTTCGCCAGACATCCTTATGCTTTTTACTGTAATATACTGTCGCTACGCTAGATCCCAGGGACACTCGAAGGGCCAGAACGATTCTGGGCAGGACCTTTTTGCGAATGTTGCTAGGCCTTCTCGTTTCCAGCCTCTCCCCAGTCTTCCCAAGAACCCAAACCGATTACGCGGCCATGCTCATGGCGGAAACGAAAGGTATAGAAACTAGGCTAGGGACCAACGACTGTTCATAAGCACAATAGCGACTCGCAAGAAAGAACGGGCAATTCCACTAGAATAAACCTTCTTTCTTGATACTTCCTCTGACATATATATATATATACTTGTAAGTATATACATCTGTATAATTGACCAAAAAGGAAGAAACTACAACATTCCAGAACGTTTATACATCATGATTCATCGAACCGCTTTCTTCAGCGCCATGTTGTTAAGGTGGCTCCATTCAGGTTCTTGAAAAATGGAAAATACAAGTTTGAGAGTCCAAAACACATGATTAAACAATTCGGAAAAGGAATAAAATTAAATGTTATGCATAGTTGAACATTCTGACAATCAAAAACTGTTACCAAATAAATAGCAACAGTTGTTGCTATGCCAACAATGACGTTTCAAAATGACTGCCAATTACCTTTCAAACTAATTTAATTAAAAAAATAAGTTTGGTGACCCCCAATTTTTTTTTTAATTAAAACTTTTCTTGAAGTATGAGTAATCAATAGGCCGATTTAAAAAAAAATCTGTAGAACGAATTTTTAAAAAAATTAACAAACATGATTTTTCCGGGGGGAAAATCATTCGTTCTACAGAATTTTTTTTAAATCTGCCTATTGATTACTGATACTTCAAGAAAAGTTTTAATGAAAAAAAAATTGAGGGTCACCAAAGTTTTTTTCGAATTAAACTACAATCAATTGCAAGGCCAAAATCATGTGGACAATACACCTGACATGTACTCATATATCACTATAAATCATACCCCCACTCCCCCAAATCAATGTTGATATCGTTTTCATAGCTCAGGGTTTCAATCCAATGTACAGGAATGCAACATTGAGAAAGGGGCTGTGGGGGAAACAAAAATTAACATAAAATTTCCCGCAATATTACAAAAATTGATAAATTTGTGCACTGTCCAACTGGTTTTTGGCCTGGATTGTAGTTTGAAGAGTAATCGGCAGCCATTTTGAAACGTCATTGTTGCCATAGCAACAACTCTTGCTATTTATTTGGTAACAATTTTTGATTGTCAGACTGTTTAACTACGCATAAATAGCTTTATTCTTTTTCTGGATTGTTTACGCACGTGTTTTGGACTCTCAAACTTGTATTTTCCATTTTTCTAGAAACTGTGGTGGAGCCACCTTAAAACTATCGGCCGTGTTATTCTTTAGAAAGAGACTGGGTCGAGCCTACAGACAAACGCAATGTACAGACAAATTGCAGCCATGTTGTTTATGCTGGGAAGAAAAGATTACGTCATCACGGTAGACGACTATTCAAATTTCTTTGAATTCAACATCCTTAATCAAACCACGACTGCAGCAATCGTCAAGAACATGAAGTAACAGTTCGCAACACACGGCATTCCAGAGGAAGTTAGAAGCGACAACGGCCCTCAGTTAACCTCCACAAGTTTTCAAAAAGAGTTCACTAGCACGTCACATCCTCGCCACACTATTCACAATCTAACGGTAAAGTGGAGAACTCGGTTAAAACAGCAAAGAAGATTTTAAAGAAGGATAAGCAGATAATCGAAATCCCTACCTTGCGCTACTTGTTTGGAGGAACACACCAACCGAAGGACGTAATTCATCACCTGTTGAGAGACTGATGGGAAGAAGAACGAGAACCCTTCTTCCAGCGTCAGCAAGACTGTTGAAACCAAAACTTCCGAGAAACTTTGAAGTGCATCTGACCAACAAGACAATTAAACAAGTTCACTACTACAATCGAGGTGCCAAGCAACTGCCGGAACTCAAACAAGGAGACGTTGTCCGAATCAGACCAGAACCAAACAATTCACAGAAGACATGGGGAATAAAAGGAGAGTGCACCAGGAAAGTCGGCTCACGATCCTATGAAGTGGAGTGCCAAGGGAAATTGTATACAGACGAAACAGAAAACATTTAGCAGCATCAGCGGAAAGAGCAAACGAAGAAGCCAAGTATACGAATGAACCACATGTATGTCCTGATTGTCCGGCAGACTTACCACCAAGTAAAGATGACCTACCACAGGAGTTCTCCTCAACCACATGCAAGCAAACTATAGTGCTTCCCCCAAACCCGCAACATTCCAATGACCCAACGGAAAGAAGATCAACCAGAGGACGTTTGATTAAACTCCAGACTACTACTATTAATGACATCAGTAGACGCAATTATACATATTTGTTACTATTTGTTGTGTTGACCCGCAAAGACATTTGTGATTACGGAAAAGACTGAAGTTATTAGGAAGGAAGGGATGTGACGATATGTATTGTATCGGTACCTTATCCCTTGGACATGTGACCCCACGAACACGTGAATGACTGTAGTTCAGTTCGTCTCTCTCGTTAAGATTGCTTGCTGTTTAAACCTGTAAATAATCTAAGCTATGTATATATCGAAAGACTAAAGGAAATTATTACACAAACCTTGAAGCAACACGGAACCAAGCCTATATAATTCAAGGCTGGCCTCATGTAAACTACCCTGCGAGTCAGAGCCCCTTTCCAACCTACGCAAGCTTAGGGGGAAAGTGGGCTCTGCCAACAAACTCGATATTTCTTTTTGAGCATGCGTGAACGGTTGCCAAGATACTATTTTGGGCCCAGGCTCTAACGCGTCACTTCCTATTTTCCTGCTTAAAGTCTGGTTTTCATATGTCGCCGATCGTCGGCGATTTGTGATTTAGATGCATGTTAAGTAAAAGAATAAAAGCACTGCTTTTCTGCATTGTTCTTTATTACTTAACATGCTGCTGCAATTCCCGTTTTAACATGCATCTAAATCACAAATCGCCGACGATCGGCGACATATGAAAACCAGCCTTAAGCGTGTTCGTAAACTAGAACTTGTTTGACAAGTTTAAAACCTGACTGACTCGCCGGCAGAGCCCACTTTCCCCGAAGCTTGCGTAGGTCGGAAAGGGGCTCTGACTCGCAGGGTACATGTCAACAAAGACCGAAATGCAAAATTCAGGCCGGTCCGAGTTTAGACCTGCCTCATGTAAACACCCCCTTAGAGGGTGTTTACATGAGGCCGGCCCGAACTCAGGCCGGACTGATTTCGGGGGTTGGTTTTACTGTAGTTCGTTTGCAGGAGTCCGGCCTGAGATTCAGTTCACGTCGGCCTAATCTCAGGTCACATGCTAGACCGAACTGAAGCATGCACTTTTACCTCTCAAACTCAATAGGCGTGTTGCGCGCGCATCATTTTTCAAAAAAACTGGCAAGCTCCACACAAAGTAAACATACTGTTTAAAATAAACAAAGTGTAGATACAGTTTCTGGATATAAAACATTGTTATTCTGCTGTTGTTGGCTCGCTAGCAAGTCTGTTTGCCATTCCTTACTTTGTGGGGAGCCCACCAAGAGCCCGCCAATTTCTTTCCAAAACGATGCACACGCAACACCCTGAAACTCGTCTATACATTGTTTTAAATGAGATTGATGTCAATTCCAAATAAAATAATGATTCTCCAGCGGTCACGAACTGTGAGGCAATTGACACAAATCTTGAAGCAACAGCGAAACGAAGTCTACATAATTTCAAGACCGGCCTCATGTACACAAAAATCGAAATGCGCTTCGAGTTTAGGCCGGCCTCGTGTAAACACCCCCCTAAAACTGTTACAACGACCTAAAGTCTGTCGGGCCCGAGTTCGGGCCGGCCTCATGCATATAAACACCCCCCTCACACCAGTGGCGTAGCCAGGGGGGAGCAGTGGGAGCCGCGGCTCCCCCCCCTTTTGATATAAAACAACAGACATGTAACTACAAAACTGATGCAATATGTCTAATATGCCATTGTGTCAGGAAATAAACTGTAAACAATGTATTCAATCTACTGAGTGTATGCATTTTGAGTATCTATGTGACGTTTGCGTGTTTTGAGTATTTTATATGACGTTTTTTAACCTTTAGAGTCTGTAAAAATATTCCTCCAAAAGCCAGGAAATGGCATTTCAGCGACTCTCGATTTCAAAATTTCCCGGGGGAGCATGCCCACGGACCCCCCTAAAAATTTATTTTGATTTCGGCTCCCCCCCTTTCACAATCCTGGCTACGCCACTGCCTCACACACGTTACGTAACCATGAATATAGACAGGCTTTTCAGTAAGTCAATATGCAGTGGGACGTCAAAGCATAGTCAATCGAGATATGGTCTGGAAACTTGGCAAACTTCAAAGCGCCTATAATGAGCTGTGATTTTATATTGAATCGTACCTTACACCGTGCACATCCTTTGTTTTAGGTTTATTAATATTTAAATAGCACGGTTGAGTGATTGAACTGAAACGTTGCTATTGGACAATTCGTTCATTATACTAAAATACAATGTGTTCAGTGACCGTGCACCGTGCACAAAAATGCATAAAGGCGAACAAAAAGATAGACCAAAGACTTTAGCTGAGTTTCCAGACCATATCTCGATTGACTATGGTCAAAGTGAGGAACATCTCCATATGAAACAAATCCTAATATCGCAAGAACGAAGTGAGATATAGAAAAGTTGTAAAGGCCAATTTGTATAATTATATTTCTATATTTCTTTCAAGTAAGAGAGTTTATTTCGAACTGAATTTTCACTACATAAACCAACGCTCCTAGACTCTACGCCTTACCGAACCCAACACGTTGTGACATTCGCTGCACTAACCATTCCATGACCATGCATATAAAATAGTTTTAAAAATACTGATAAAATATGCTCTCATATTATTACTTCATTCCTTAGCTACTATATAATTGACTATCAATAAATACTGTATGCGTATAAAATTTGAGCTTATTTGAAACAAATACAGTCCTCGATAATTAACATTCATTTGGCTGGGATACTGTTTTGTAACTGATCAAAGGTCTTGGTATATTCCAATTCGTCACTTGTTTGATAGTCGTGCATGTCCAATGCAACTAAACAACTTTCCTAGGAAAATATAGTGTATATTTTGAGAATGTTGATTAAATGTGCGAAAGCTAAGATTAAGATAGTGATTTATATTCATAGTGATTTATATTCATAGTGATTTATATTGCGCATTCTTCATGACGTAATGATCGAATGCGCATTACAGTATACAACAGAATAAATAAATAGGTATAGCTATATATTTACAATACATGAAATAGTTACTAAGATGTAGGTGTTGATTTTTACGGAGGGAGGAAAACCGGAGAACCCGGCGAAAACCCCTCGAAGCACAGGAGAGACCAACTAAACTCTACTCACATGAGTCGCAAGCTCAAGAACGGGGTTATTCCCAGACGGTCACCCGTCCAAGTACTAACCCCGTCTAACCGGGCTTAACTATTCGCGAGAGGCAGCGCCTGACAGCACACGCCACCCGTGCTCCCCTTTGCTCACGCCACCTGTGCTCCCCTAAGCTCAAACAATGTGAAACAATAATTTTGTTTAAATCTGTTAGTCCGAAACCAAAACGACTATAAAGGTAACACTAATTAATATGAATATAGATATAATCAAATATAAAACTTTACATAAAACTTTAAAATAGACATGGTGTATAGCGCTACACCAGTTTAAAGTAAAAAAGCAGTCAAGTTTCCTATATTTTACATATAATATTTTAATAAGTGTTATGGTAACTTTAGTTTAAAACAGGGAACTTGACTGGTTTTTACTTTAAACCAGAGTGGTTGGCCACAAAAATTGTTTGTGTGCCCAAAGTAAGCAAACATGCACGTCACAATCATAAAACGTATTCGTTTATTCACCTTTACCACACGTTCTTTGTCGTGAGCGTATTTCTCCAATATTTCTCGACATTCGCCCTAAGAAGAACGCAAATGTTAAAGTGGTTCTCTGATGAAAATATTGTTAGCAATGTTTTTCTGCGTAATCCTAAAGATGTTATGGTAGTTGTTAATCGTGCAAAGTTTCACTTAAAAATTCGTTGAAGAAAAGGTGTTATAAAATAACCGAAAGTAAATGAACGACAACACGCACTCTGATTGGCTATTGTCAAACAAGCGTGCCATTATAACTCCATAACGGCACGGCACACCAGATACTTCGCGACGATTTTGTCGTTTTTGATTAATTTTATGTGGATTTAATCATCAACGAAAGTCAAAACTTACTTGGATATATGTCTAATTACGTAATTACCACAGCAGAATGTTTTCAGTGCAACTTTAAGTGCATCGATAATCGCACGCGACACGTTTTTTATTTCTTAAATATTTTACGTGTGAAGTTTGTATTTTGGAGCGCCTCCATAAAGTGGCCGAGCTAGAGAAGAATGAGTCGATGAAGCTTATGACGTCATAGATCAATAACAACAACGACACTTTTGTTGACAACAACGATGATCTTTTGTTTTCGTTGAATCCACGACGTCACAAGTTGTCCTCAACTCACTCTTCTCAAACACGGCCAATTTAATGGTGGCGCTCCAAAATACAACTTTGTTTTTGAGAATTTCGAAATGAAACTTCGCAGAATTACCAACTATCATAATATCTTTAAGATTATGCAGAAACATTACCAACAATATTTTCATCAGAGAACCACTTTAAAATAATCACACTAATCATTAATTACTGAATGTGGTTTGCATTATCTAGCAAGTCCTATCTACTATCTATAAACGGTTCAAATAAAAAACCTAAAATCGAAAACTCCGAGGTCTCTGTTTTCGTTTGAAAACCGATTAATGTGGACATGGCCTAATACATTTCTACCAAAATACGAGAACTAACCTTCGCAATGGCACCAAGAGCTTCTGCACATTCGTGCCGAACCATTGGATTCTCATAGACTTTCGCAAGACACTACAATTATAAGATATTCATTCATTCGTTCATTCGTTCATCCGTTCATCCGTTATCCGCCGTTCATCCGTTATCCGCCGTTCATCCGTTATCCGCCGTTCATCCGTTATCCGTCCGTCCGTCCGTCCGTCCGTCCGTCCGTCCGTCCGTCCGTCCGTCCGTCCGTCCGTCCGTCCGTCCGTCCGTTCGTTCGTTCGTTCGTTCGTTCGTTCGTTCGTTCGTTCGTTCGTTCGTTCGTTCGTTCGTTCGTTCGTTCGTTCGTTCGTTCGTTCGTTCGTTCGTTCGTTCGTTCGTTCGTTCGTTCGTTCGTTCGTTCGTTCGTTCGTTCGTTCGTTCCTTACGTAAACGTTTCCGTTATAGCGGCTTTCTGTTGCAAGTCGTTTTTCGCCAAAAATCACGTGAAAATAATTTCGGTCTATTTTCGTTCGACGGTTTATTTTGCTATCATCGTTTCAAATAATTTAAATATTGACGTCCAGCAAGCAATTTCTGCTGCTCCATTGTTTCCAGTGTCCGAAAGCTGTAAACGCGGAATCATCCGCGGAAGTTCCCGAAATGATGTGACATAGACTACGGGTAGTAAAACACAAAATTAAAATAACCTGTTTGTATAGGTAATAGCATGGTTTTGAGTGCAATTTAGAAAAAACATGCACGAGTAAGATTTTCACGCAGAGGCGAGACAACATTGCCATTCGGGAGTACGAAAAAATCCGCAAAGATGCAACGCATCCGTGCAATAAGCATATTCCTAATACAGTAACGAATCATTATGACTTAAGAATGGGAAGAGTCCATCCATATTTTCTCTCTCACACTAAAAGACACGAACTATCGTTTATTCCAAGAGCAATTTCTTTATTTTAACTCTCTATCTGAATTTATCTGTATAGTACATAGTTTATTAACAAGTTTTATTAAAACAGTTTTTTTAAGTATAACTTATAGATGGTGCATAAAGTTGTAAATCCATTGTATTTTTAAACATAAGATGGATATTAAATAAATTATTATGAATTAAGAGGACTTTGAGGTCTTTGAAAACTCACGAGGGCATGTTTTTCCAAATTGCACAAAAAACCGCCAAGTCAACTGCACTTTCGCCAGTGTCCACTCCTCGTATATTTGGTTGTTTAAAAACGCTTAATTGGTTCTTCTACCAGACTCTATCATTACTCGAGACAGTTTACTAAAAGCACTAGGTACTTTACTTGACAACATTAAGGAATAATTAGCTTCAAATTTTAACGAATTGTTCTTCCCGTTTAAAATCTTGACCGCCATATTTGTTTACTACGTGCACAAAGAGCCTGGGCACGAGGTTAGAAAATGCCATCCCTCAAAATCCGTTGTAGAACGTGATTGGCTCTTTTTAGTTTTTATATAATTTAGCCCTCTGTTCTTCACTGTCTTAACTTACTTCTTTTAACTGTATCACACAAGCCTCGTGCTGCATTTGACCTAGAACGTACGCTAAATAAATACATAAACAAATACATGAATAAATAAATAAATAAATAAATAAATAAATAAATAAATAAATAAATAAATAAATAAATAAATAATTTCATTTAAAAGACTAGGTGCGTGAGCGCTATCCACCAGTCAAACAGAGAATTCCACCGGATTTCCCCTTGCAAAGCTTCTTTTAGGTAGAGGAGTCCCAAAAAAGAAATCGCAGACAGAACGCGGGATATAAGTCATATATTGACCAGAGGGGCCGAAGGTCCCGAGGGTCAATATATGACTTATATCCCAAGTTCGAGGTATATAACCGATTTATATCACGATTGAGGAGGTTTTCGAACAAAGTTTCGTCAATTTCGAAGAGTTTCGATCAAGATTTTTCGAGTTTTGTCGACAAGTTTTATCCAATTATTTATGCACGGGATATAACCTGTATATACACCGCGGTACATAGAAGAAAACCGACTCAATTGTGATATATATATATGTATATGTATGTATATATATATATATATATATATATATATATATATATATATATATATATATATATATATATATATATATACGAGGATGATATATAAGAGGACGACAGCGGCGATGATGATGATGATGATGATCGCCTCGGATTCTTTTGTTCTCCAAGGGAATGTAAATCTCGTACTTCCCTCATCGCTCATGCAAGAGAGAAATTTATCCTTTGTCTTCTAATTTTCCCGTGCATGTTGATTAGGGAAAATTAGAAGACAAAGAAATCTTCCAATTTCCCGTGCACGTTGATGAGAAAGAAATCCTTTGTCTTCTTCTAAATTTCCCGCTTGCATATACTTTCCCTCATCAACATGCACGGGAAAATTAGATGCAACTTCTCTGATCAACCGTGTAAATTTCCTGTCGGTAAGATTCTCAAAGTTTTTCTCGGCGATCATAATATTACAAACTAATAACATGACTTTTCGGGAAATTAGCGATTAAATTTCCCCTTTGCTTCGGGAAGATTTGTAAAAGTCCTCGGGCCTGGGGCCCTCGGATTTTCACAAATTTTCCCTCGGCGGCGTGGAAATTTAATCGCTAATTTCCCTCAAGTCATGTTATTACTTATAATAATTTATAGGTAGCTTTATATCTGATGGTAACTTATAACAGCTTACCTATTTCATGTCGAAAAAGAGCACTACTGCAATTCAAGCCTTCAGCTAATGCCTAGATACAAAAAAAAATCAAGTGAAATCTCAAGTTCACCATCTTCTTTAAGGTCTTCGTTAAGGTTTGCAGGGTCAGTTCGATAAATAGGCTCGATTTCCAGCCTTATCTCGACTCGCGGGACTTCACCCGCGTACGAACGGCTGGACGCGTGAGCGGCTTGTTATGTCTGTGACGTAATGCATAATTTTCACACGGCAAACATATTTTTGTATTCATCCAACCAACACTATAAACAGAGTCAGTGAACGATAAATCGCAGATGTTTGAAATGGCAGAATGCAGCAAAGACACGACTTATAATTTAGTGAACTTCGTGAACTGAAGCAAGGTGCAATCTTTTCTTATGGACATCTTTAGTCAACAATTAGGCCCGCCATTTCACGAAGACACAAACGGTATTAATGTAAATAAACAATCTAACATTCACCAGGTTCAATTCGCTTTTTAGCATCTTCGTCGTTCTATAAATCGTCGCCGAACTCTGCCGTGATTCAAACTGACTTGAGAAACCGCATCAGATCATCTTCCATGAAAAAAATCAAAGGCCAAATCGCAGTTGTGATTGATTTCGACTTAGGTTTTACGATATCAACAAACTATTGACGCTGACTGAAATATCAGTAATCTTCCTGACCTAGTAATGGTCACGTTAAAGAAATAATCTTCAAAAGTTTCGAAAATTCGGTCGTACGCCTCACTTATTATAGCTTTCCATTGACCGCCACTTTGGGCTGTCAGGATAATTTATACAAATGTTCAATAATATATGCCTGCTGAAAATGTGCAGGCGCGTTTGTGATTGGTGGAAATTGACAATGACAAGCTCACGAGCCCAGCCGTGATTTCGGGGGCGGGTCACAGCCCGAAATAAGGCTGGAAACCGAGCCTATTCGATAAAGCGCTCACAAAATTCGTCAGACTTTATGCCACAAAACTAAAATAGATATCGTTAGAAAGCTATTAATTTGTATAATACAATGTTGTACTTGACTTTGCGACAAACACAAGCCAATAACAGTTGCGAATTTTTCAAGTAAAACCAGAAGGCTTTACTTGGGGCGACTTAAGAACAAAGCGTTTCATTCAGCGCTTTTTTTTTATTTCTTGCCTGGTTTCGATTTTATGACTTATTTTGTCCGAATATTGGTCGAAAAACATTATTTTCAACTTTGGCCGTCAATAAAATCAGCTGACACCGTTTTGCTGGAAATTTATCTCGGAAATAAACTGCAAAAAAAAAAAGCTTTTGAACAAAATAAAACGCTTTTTACTTGAGTCGCCCCGAGTGAAGCCCTCTGGTTTTAATTAAAAAATTCACAACTACTATTGGTTTGTGTTTATCGCAAAATCAAAGAAAACATTGTAGTCTAGAAATTAATAGCTTTCTAACAATATCTCAATCTCGTTCCCAGAGCCCACGTTCCCCACCTGGGAAACGAGAGACTCTGGGATAATCCGTTTCACATCGATATCTCATTGGCTGATGAACACAGTTAACTATATACAACTCTTCTTCCGGATAACAAGAATCCTGTGATGGCGTGAACGGATTATCCCAGAGCCTCTCGTTTCCCGCCCGCTGGGTAAGGGGAACGTGGGCTCTGGGAACGAGATTGACGATATCTATTTACCTTACGCAGATCGTTGCCATGGCAACAACGACAACGAGTCTAAAAGATAGAAGATTTTTTCGGATTTTCCATCTTTTTTCTGCCATTTCTCGAGTTTACTTGGGTGAAATTTCTTCAAACTTCGCAGTCTTATGGGAATTGCTTCGAAAAACGTTTTAGCGCAAAATAAGTGTAGGGTTGTTCCGATGGTTTTGTCAATGTCAACAAATGTAATATTTTTTAACATTAGGCAAAATGTGTCCGATAGAATTTTTTGAAATGAGGAAATTACAAAGGAAAAGCTTCACCGAACGAAACGCAAAAAATTTGCGTGCACTTTTGAGCTTTTTTATGGGTGCTGACGAAAATTTCCCGATTATCAGTAATTTTCCCGCCAAATTAGCAACCAGCTCTTGCGCGGTCATAAAACCCTAGGGAGCCACCTTAAAGGCAATGCATCAGACATGTACTAACCACTGACCTATACATAACTGGACTTTGGGTGCCTATATCAATCACTGGCAATGAATGACCAATCCAAGATCGCGGTTTATGGGTCCTTTCTACCATAATAATAACCGCTGACCTTTTTTTCATGAGTGAATTTATAATTGATTGATCGGCCTTCGGGTTCGGCTGAGCCCACAGTCAAGTAAACATATTAAATAGAATACCGTCAGTGGTAGCTATCATGAGAGAAAAGACCCATATTTCCGCCATCTTTGTTGGGGAACTTTTTGGACAGGATCCGCAGTCCAGTTATATACAAGTCAGTGGTACTAACCAACACAGCTTCTGTTCCGCCGATATTCCGGAGAGAAAACAAAGCCCTATTAAATAAAGAAAAACAAATTGATAAAGACGCATGCAATGGGCGCAAGATAGCAGGCTAGGTATATGCTGAAAATTATCCTTAATATAACAATAACTACAGTGAATTCTCTCTAAGCGGACACACCTCTAAGGCGGAAACCTCTCTAAGGCGGACAGCTAATCTTGGCCGCTCATACAATTACTATAATAAAACTCTTTCTAAGGCGGACACCTCTCTAAGGGGCCGATTACATGGAGATTTTCTGCCCGGCTAACCGGGTTGAAATTTCCCGGAGTTTGCGATTACATGGCAAAAATTTCAGCCCGGTTTGAGCTACCCCGGCTGAAATTTTCAGCCCAGTTGATCGGGCTAAAAATTGTCATGTAATCGACAAGAAATTTCAGTCCGGGATGAAAAAACAATTTTGAAAATACTTTTGCTTTTGTTTATTTCATCTTTATATGCAACCACAGTCTCATGACAGTCAAAAGTCAGTAAAGAATAGTAGTGATCAAAGAAAGTTGTTTGGTGCAGCAAAAAGTCTGCTTGGTGTGAAAGATGAACTCTGTTTCCCTGATCATCTCGATAAAAGTGTACTTGCAAATGATATTGCTAGATTTTTTATTCGTAAGGTGGAATGTATTCGAAATGACATTGATTCTATCTGTGTCAATCCATTGCAACGAGGCCTCGTACCAGCTGATAAGCCCATACTGAATACACATCAAGTCCTGGATTCTTTCAAGATATTAGATCATTGTGAAGTATACGATATTATTCAGCGATCTGCCAAAAAATCCTGTTCACTGGACCCCATTCTGACCAATTTGGTCTGCGACTTCTAGACGTTCTGATGCCAGTGATTTTAAAGATGGTGAATACTTCTCTTTCTACTGCACATTTCCCGGAAGAATGGAAGGAAGCTCTTGTTAAACCACGGCTGAAAAAAGGTGTTCGGGATCCAGCTTATAAGAACTTGCGACCTATAAGTAATTTACAATTTGTCTCTAACTTCACAAAATTTAAGAATAATTAGAACAACACGAAATTTACGGAGCATGGTAGTTTAAAATTTTAGTTTAAAGTGTCTGAGCGTCAGCGAAGTTAAAGATTGTAAACACAAACCCGAAGGCGCAAACCGAAAGCTATTGTATTTCGTGTAGTATAGCCTAGAACTTCACGAAATTTACGAAGAATGCTATACTGAACATGTTCTTTGAAAAGCGAGATATATTTGTTCTGACCCTATGTATCTTCGACTTTTGGTGAATCCATCAATCCAAGTAAACTTCTGGAATACCTGGCGTTGACCCGACTGGCGATGATGTCACGATAGTTGTCGTGAGGTCCAAGACAAGCAATCAAGCAAGCAAGATCACGCCGACATAGTGGCTCCCACTGAAGGTCAGCGGTGGCCACAAAAATTCCTCTTTGGCAGCTAGGATCTATAGGGTTACCTTATCGTTCAGACCAAGTTATCTCTATATCCTCCGAGTTATTTCGGTCTCATGTGAACATTATTAAAACATACTAATGAATTCACATCAAGATATCTCAGGGGATAGGGATAAGTGTATAACCCGTCCCCCACCCCCGAGATAACTCGTCTCATGTGACCAAGGCCCTAATTAGTGCAAGTGGTCTAACTTCAGCTCTTCAGCTCGTGCATGTGGAGACAAAACGCTCACCTGTTAGGCCACTTCAAAAACGTTAATTGGTGGTTTGCATGCAATCAATCACATTTGTGGTTTGCATGCAATCAATCACTTGAGATTTAGGAGACAAAGATACAGCGGCTATGTTGGAGCAAAACATACTCCAAATACAATAGCTGCGCTAATGGGTTCTTTTGTTAAACTTCCTCCAACATGTATAGCCGCCATGACGCCAAGTGCAAACCAAGAATTGTTTATGTAATATATTGTACAAGAGAAGCCGCTTTTTATCCGATTTAAAAACACCGAGAAGTGTGTTGAAAAACGAGGCAATAGCCGAGTTTTTTAACTCACTTCGAGGTGTTTTTAAATCAGATGATAAACGCGTTTCGAATGTATGGTATAGCTTCTCAAACAAATCAGTATTTAAAGAAAAATTTGAGGTAAACTGATTGCCATTATGTTTTCCTCATGAATTATTGAGTTTGTAAACAATAGTCTGACATCACACCCATTTTGCTTTCAGACGTTCTCTCTGAGTATTGATCAGTATGAATGTGACTGAAAAACAGAAAGCTTATTACTTGAAAAAAATGAGAACGCGTATGGTAAGAGGAGATCTCAACAACGATGGCTACACCACTCGTGAGGACTACGAACTCATGGCCAAGAAGTTGACAGAAAACACAAAGGGCATTACAAAGATAAAGGATAAAAAGGACTGGGTGGCTAATCATCCTTATTTGCAGTCAGCAGCTGAATTGCGAAGGACGCAGATCAACGTGGCCGTCTCGAGGCATATCAAAGGCATCGAAGCAGCCGCCAACGACACAGTTCAGACCACGGATCACAGCTAAGATGTTAGGTGTTGATTTTATGGAGGGAGGAAAACCAAAATCCTCGAAGCACAGGAGAGATCAACTACAACTCTACTCACATGAGTCCAAGCCCGACAACGGGGTCATTCCCAAGCGGTCACCCATCCAAGTACTAATCCCGTCTAAACGGGCTTAACTTTTTGGTGAGAGGCAGCGCGCTAACAGCATACGCCACCCGTGCCCAAGTTGAATCAACGTTCAAAACGTTCATGGACCTTGCCGATAGTTTTGGTTTAAAACCAGGGGTGAAAATTGATTTAGAAAAAGCAGCAAAGGATGTCAGTGAATATCTACTCTCCGAATAGCTTCCGAAAACAGAAAAGTCAAAAATTCACGATATCTATACTTTGATGCAATAGATACAAACAACGGCGAACACATCTCCGTAGAAGAGTTCAAGGTCAACTTTAGGCCACAAGATTCATGACGAAGAGATCCTCAATGAAGTTTATTGAAATTGAAGTTTATTGAAATTGTTTCCGCCACTACTTAATACAATATTTGCCTTAATTCTAAAAAGAAGAATTAAAAGAAGGCAGTGGCGAGGAAGCCTAAAAAGAAACCATAAGGCTTATATAGGTTTAGGCTCCCTCTTTAACAGAGCTTATATGACATATAACTATATACAGACGTAAAGAACAAGTATGATAGCATTAAACATAAATAACTTAAGAGAAACAACTTTAGTTTTCTTTTAAAAGTAGGAGTCGAGACAGAATTAGTAAGTTCCGAAGGAAGTGAATTAAAGAATTTTGGACCCTGGAATTGAACTGAGAATTTTCGAATATTTGTTCTACACAATGGAAGATGAAAAAATTCTGTTGATCTAGTATTATGCAAATGAATTTGGTTATTTGTAATAAACATATTATTGAATCTTTTGGGTATAGTAATGTACTTTTATAAGAGAACATAAACATACCTAATTGCAACAGATAAATCTGTTGAAATTTTAGTATCTTTAGTTCTTTAGTTCAATGCTTTTAATATAATTGACGCCGATAAGAATGGTGAGATAAGTCGGGAGGAGTTTGTGGCAGCGGGGCACGAATTTTACCTCGAGTTGGCATTTTGTGGAAAGTTGCTGCCTTCTGCTAAGACAAGATCGGTCTTGCAACAATATAAAACAGTTATAGCTATCCCTTTAACGCTTTTAAAATGTATTTCTTTTGTTCTTTATTGTCCCATTATTTTTGCTTTATCCTCTCCTTATTAACTATTTGTTCAGCCTTACTGTATATATAGCGCATAATGTTCACACCATTTGTTTGATTTCTTTACGTATAAATAAATATCGAGCGAGCAATGAAGGATCATGATCTGTGAATAACAGCGCCTCTCAAAACTGTGATCACCTGCATGTCCATGATGCAAAAAGAGTTTGCGAGGCAGCCCAAACCGACTACGCGGCCAAGTTCATGGGGGAAACGACAGGCCTAAAAACTAGACTAAGTCAAGCCGTGATTGCTTTCTATTATGTTATGAACTGTACCTGTATCTCTTGAACAACGGTAAAGTTTCGTCTAACATGGTCCTCCTTAGTGACGGCACATCATCCTCCGAGGTCACATCAGGCGGAGCAGGATCGACGGAACTGTATGGATTTTCACTATAAGTCCAACAAAGTTAACACAGTCAGTATAGTTCTTTTCAATGTCTTCGTTAAGGTTTGCATGTAGGGTCATTTCGGTAAAGCGCTCTCAATTCGTCAGAATTTATGCCACAAAAACATATCGTTAGAAAGCTATTAATTTGTAGAATACAATGTTGTCTTTGATTTTGCGATAAACACAAACCAATAATATAGTTGTGAATTTTTTAATTAAAACCAAAGGGCTTCGCTAGGGTCGACGTCGACTCAAGTAAAAATCGTTTTATTTTGTTCAAAATCTTTTTTTTCGCAGTTTAATTCCGTTTTGCTAAACGGTGTCAGCGTTTTCTGATATGTCGAGTCATAAAATCGATAAATAAATCAATAAATAAAAAACGCTGACACCGTTTTGCTGGAAATTTATCTAGGAAACAAACTGCGAGTTTTTTTCTGCGAAAATGCGTTTAGTATTATATGCTCTTTTGTTTGTTCCAAAAACTACAGACCAGTTCAATGAATCGACAAATTCTAAAATCTCATACTTCAAAATGACAACTCTGACGGGGGAGACTGAAACGAGTAAAGTCAGTGCAGTTTGAATAACTACCAGTCTCTTTTCCAAAACTACTTTTGAAGAACAATTTCTTGTGATGCAATAGTTAATTACCGCGCTAGGCGGTGACTATTGCCTCAGATTCGCCGCTGAGCGGACCATTCAGAAAGCTGGAAGGCCTCTTTTCCACCATGAAATTATACTAACAATAAATAGTGTTTCCATGCATCGAATGCTATTCTTGGTTTTCATCTGACGTCACGGCGGCCATATTGGTGAACAGAAACAATGAAATGGCGGCCATATTGGTGCACAATTTTTATCCTATGGGAATTTAACTCTATTCTTATTCAAACATTTCGTATTGTCTCACCACCCCAACGGGGCCACCGATCACGTGAGTGAAAATTATCCATAGAAACACGAGAATTGTGATGATATGATGAGTTGTACGTATAGTGCATGTGATACGTTTGCGAGCTTGGCGTAATGCAAAAGACGTTTAGGGGCTGTTTACATGGGAGACGGAACGAGACGTTTGCCGGGACGAGACGTTTGCCGGGATCCCGCCATGCATGTATATATCTCTTATTTGTCCCGTTCCGTTTATATGGAAAGAATTTTCCTGGGACGTTTTTCGTCCCGTCCCGACAAAGCGGGATCCCGGTTCGCTCAGGCGGGATCCCGACAAATGCAAGATAATTTTTCTAATGTAAACACTCCGTCCCGCTTTGCCGGGACGTTTGCCAGGACGATATTATGCTGACTTGGCAAAAATTCTGACTGAAAATTCTGACAAAGTTTGCCTAGTCCGTCTACTCCGAACGTTTTCTCAAGAAATAATCCACTGTAGAAGTTATAAACTATATTGGCAGAAAGATATTCACCTTGCTACAACATACGTACAGTTTATCCGACCAAATAGCCTAGTTTCCCTAAAAAAAGCGAAATACCGAACATGTCCAAATCATAATAGCGGCCGCTATTTTGAATTTTTTTCCCTGTATGTATTATAATCTGTCTTCTCCGGATGTTTTCTCGAGAAATAAACCACTGTAGTAGCTTCAAATAGAGTGGAAGAAAGATAATTCATCTGGCTACAACATACGTACAGTTTAGCCGACAAAATAGCTTGATTTTCTGAAAAAAAGCGGAATACCGAATAAGTCCAACACGAACTATAGAGATGCTTGTTGAACGTCCCAGGTATTCCAGGGTGAAATCGTTCCGGTAGGAACACTCTCATGTAAACCCGGGATGAAAAACGTCCCGTCCCATCTTCCATATAAACAGCCCTTAAATGGACTTTCGTCAATCTGAGGCCCTGTTACACCCTGTGTGTTATACGCACGACAATTTTTAGCGTGTGCATGGCATCCCCTCACGCAACTGATTTTTCAGACTTTCAAGTTGCAAGAAAAGTTGATTTCGTGTCTACTTTCGCAACAAATTTCTACAAGTTGCACGGGAAAAATTACTTGTGTACATATAGCCATAGGTCGTGACTGCATGCAACTTGTGTTTATAAAGCGAGTTTAAAAGATGGCAGACGCTGGACAGCTAAGCCGAGATGAAGCTGGAAATAATGAATCAAGTCACCAATTAGCTTTCTTGGTCTTTTCCCTTTCGACATCCTCGTTCCCAGGTACACTGGAATATCGGAGGCCATTGGTCAGATGAAAACCATTCTCGTCCCCAGAGCCTCTCCCGTGCTGGCGCGCCGAAAAGGCTCTGGGGGAATCCATATATCATCGCGATCTGATTGGTTGTTCACAGGGGCGTAGCCAGGGTCTTGGGTTTGGGGGGGCGAGAACCTCGGTCTCCTAGGGGGGTCCGGGGGCATGCCCCCCCGGAAAATTTTGGATTTCTAGGGTCTCGGAAACACTATTTCCTGCATTTTGAGGCAAGTATTTAAGAGTAATCTGAAAGCAATAAATTACATAATTTTGTTGAAATCAAACCAGAACATAGAATGATACATGTACGTCAGAATATCTTTAGATTTATTTATAAACAAGTTGTAAATGTAAAAACAGGTTGGAAGCATTTTGTATAGACCCTATTGTAATTTATAGCATATGCATGCCTGCAATATATATAACACATCAACTATCTACTCACTTGGACTTAAAACAACTGTACCCCCCCCCCCCCCTACAAGTTTCTCCACGGATTTAAACTTTTCACGAGAACGTTCTTGGAGACCATTGGGGGGGCGACCGCCCCCCCTTGGCTACGCCCCTGGTTGTTCAAATTCAAAGCCTATATATAACGGAGCTTGTTTATAAATAAACAGTACTTGAAACACGAAAACTGACAACGAAGCACAATTCAAATCATAATTCCAATCAGAACAATTTAATCGAACGTTTGTCGAAGCAATCAACCTGTTTCCCCTTATATAATTAAATCAAACAAAGAAAACAGACAGACATTTGAAACCGACAGACGATCGACAGCACACTGCAGGCTGTTCGTGCATTGTACATATTAAGAATCTCATTGAAATATGCAAGTCAAATATAAACGAACAGTGCAACAAATTAAAGAGAACTACCTTCACTGAAAGAGACCGTAAATACAAAGAAATTCCGACGCGGCTCTATTGCCAAGCTCTGAAGCGAACTCGTATTAAAATTTTAATGTCTTCTTTCCCGCCGAGTTTAAAACGCGGCGATGAGCCACACTTGACAAATACCTTCTTCGAACGGAATGTACCACGATCACAACTGTTCTAAAGTCAAACGAGTTAATACGAGGCAGCCAAACCGCCAAAATGAAACACAATTTATATTCCAAACAACTGTCGATGATCTCGTGTCCAAGTCCCAAACCACGAACTTAAACGCATGCGCTTTTGAAAGAACACCAAAGAATCTTGGTGTTCCGGTTTGGATTTCCCCAGAGCCTTTTCCGCGCGCCAGCACGGGAGAAGCTCTGGGGACGAGAATGGATGAAATCCGGATGTCCTAGATTCTAGGACATTGAGTTATTGAATACATCACATCGCCCTGGGTGCGAGTATGGATATAATATATAACGAAACAAACGAGATACACTCAGCAATTTGAAGGAAAGTTGCTTTATTATGACGTCCGAAAGGTTTGGTGTTTACTGTTCTTCCCGCTGGACAAATTAGCACAATTTCGCTTACCGAAGTGCTATTCAAAGGTAAATTGTTTACGGACATAATTTGGCGTCGCCGACGAATGAGTCACCAAGTTACCGCTATGTCTAAAGTCGTTCGATTTTGACGAAACTCTCACTTTAGGAATCCTACTTTGTTGGCTTATTCGTAGACGTTTTCAGTGTTATCAGAGCGATAATCTTCACTCTATTCACAGCGTTGTTTGACAGTTGAAAATATATTTGCCCACTTCCTGTTTAAGACAATAACCTTCGTCCAGCCAATCACACGCTTCAATCGTTTTCATCTGACCAGGGCCTCAGATTTTTCAGTGCACCGAGGAGGCCCTGGGAACGAGGATGCCATTTCGATTGTTTACCTTCCAACTCCATTGTTAAAAAGGGAATAGACGAGTTCACAGTTACCAACACCATGTTCCAAAAGGGGGCACAGAGCTTGGGGAGAGCGCGGTTCAGTGGGTAAGGACTGTTTCAGAACCGATAGAGCACCAAATCAAACCAAAACACTAGCCTTAACTGAATCAGTATTAGCTAATTATTACCTATATACCAAAATTAATGATGTAAATATTGTGGGATTCCTACATGCTGAGTGTTAGGATTAGTGTTCTGGTTTGGTGCTCCACCGGATCTGAAACAGTCTTGACCCACTGAATGAAACGCGCTCTCCCCAAGCTCTTTACCTCCTTTTGGAACATGGCGTTGGTAACTGTGAACTCGTCTATTAGGAATGTTGTTCTGTTGCCCGCCATGTTGAATTATCATTTGCACCTTGCAACACTTTTTGTGCCACGCAAGTTGCGAGAAAAAAAAAAGACGTGTGACATGGCCGAGTAGAACTTTTTGCAACGCAAAAGTAATATCAACACCTACATCTTAGGTGTGATCCATGGTCTGAACTGTGTCGTATGGCGGCTGTCTGGAGCGCCTCTGATATGCCTTAGTATATTATACTATTGGTATACGCGCGTTGATCTGCGTCCTTCCCTATTCAGCCGCCATGTGTATAACAGAGCCTTTAAGCACCCAGAAAATATTTCTGAGCGGCTGAGCCACAGACAGGAATCGAACCTCCAACCTTCTAATGACCATTTAGCTATAGGTAATGTATACGGACAGAGCTAAGCTTGCAAATTCATAGTGATATATATGTGCTCCTAGACAGTGTGATAAATTTTACATGTATACGTAGTGAATGCAGAACGTTTTCGAGCTTGGTGTAATGTAACAGATGTGTGGTTACGTTGTTAAAAAATTACACAAACGTAATTTTCGTGCAATGAGTATGAAGATGTGGATTTGTTAGCCAAATTCCAAAACAAAACCTATTAAACAAAACTAACAAAACACCTGATTTTCCCTTCTTCTTGTTTTCTTTTTTCTTGTAACCAGTGTATTCTTTCTAAAGCCAGTTCACAAGTTTCGGCAACCTGTTGAAAACAATAGAAGTAATAGATCAAAGTATCAAACACGAGGAAGATTGTTTTATCCGATATCCAGTCACCGAGAAGTGGTTGAAAAACGAGGCCGTAGGCCAAGATTTTTTAACCAATTTCGAGGTGCCTGGATAGAGGATGAAACACTTCGAGTGTTTGATCTAGCTTCTCAAACAAATTAGTATTTTATGAAAAAATCAGGTTAAAAGTTGGCAAAATTCTATGCTAATTAAGACCGGGTTTCCAGTTCACCGTCTCGGTACTGATATTTGTTTTCATCTTATGAATTATTAACGAGTTTGAGAAATAACATTAAAGAATACCCTAGGTTGGTTATTATCACGGTAGTAATAAATGGTCAAAAGATAGCCGTGTTCACAATTTCCAGTAAAGATTTTAAGAAAAAACTATTTTCACTCAAGAATAAAGAAGGGCAAGTAGAAAGGGAAGAAGGGATATACGCGGAAAAAGGAACGTAGAAGAAGAAAAGAAAGAGGAGGAGAAAGTGGGAGTAAAAGTAAGGGTTAGAGTTAGAGCGAGAGTAAGAGTACTGTAAGATAGAGCGAGAGTAAGAGTACTGTAAGATAGAGCGAGAGTAAGAGTACTGTAAGATAGAGCGAGAGTAAGAGTACTATAAGAGTGAGAGTGAGAGTGAGAGTGAGAGTGAGAGTGAGAGTGAGAGTGAGAGTAAGAGTGAGAGTGAGGGTGAGTGAGAGTGAGAGTGAGAGAAAGAGTAAAATTAAAAGCAAGAGCAAGGGGCTGTTTACATGGGAGCGGGACGGGACAAGTAAGCGGGACGGGACGTTTTTCATCCCAAGGTTTATATGAGAATGTTTTCAGGCGGGACAATTACGACAATTTCACAACACAGCTAGATAGTTGTAAAAAGGACAGAATAACAGAAAAATAAATAGAATTTGACGTATTATAAAGAGCTGCTGTCCTCCTCCTAGCCGTTACCACTAATTTGTTTCAAATAAACAGCTTAAGAATCAAAATAAATACTCGAAATGGTTTCAGTTATCCCAGTAAGGCGGGACGGGACAAAAACGCCCTGGCAAACACATTTTTCATATAAACGAAATGAGATAAATAAAGAGAAAATATAGTAGCGATCCCGTTTAACGTCCCGTCCCGCCTTCCATGTAAACAGCCCCTAAGAGCAAGGCTAAGAGTTAAGAGAGTAAAGAGTAAAGAGTAAAGAGCAAAGAGTAAAGCTTAAAGCGTAAATAGTAAAGAGTAAAGCGTAAAGCGTAAATAGTAAGAAGTAAAGAGTAAAGTGGAAATATATAGTAAAGAGTACAGAGTAAAGAGTAAAGAGTAAAGAGCGGAGAGCGGAGAGCGGAGGGCGGATAGCGGATAGCGGAGAGCGGAGAGCGGAGAGCGGAGAGCGGAGGGCGGAGAGCGGAGAACGGAGAGCGGAGAGTAGAGAGCGGAGAGCGGAGAGCGGAGAGCGGAGAGCGGAGGGCGGATAGCGGAGAGCGGAGAGCGGAGAGCGGAGAGCGGAGAGCAGAGAGCGGAGAGCGGAGAGTAGAGAGTGGAGAGCGGAGAGCGGAGAGCAGAGAGCAGAGAGCAGAGAGCAGAGAGCAGAGAGCAGAGAGCAGAGAGCAGAGAGCAGAGAGTAGAGAGTAGAAAGTAGAGAGTAGAGAGTAGAGAGCAGAGAGCAGAGAGCAGAGAGTAGAGAGCAGAGAGTAGAGAGTAGAGAGTAGAGAGTTGAGAGAGTAAAGAGTAAAGAGTAAAGAGTAAAGAGTAAAGAGTAAAGAGTAAAGAGTAAAGAGTAAAGAGTAAATAGTAAAGAGTAAAGAGTAAAGCGTAAATAATAAATAGTAAATAGTAAATAGAAAATAGTAAAGAGTAAAGAGTAAAGAGTAAAGAGTAAAGCTAAAGAGTAAAGAGTAAAGAGTAAAGAGTAAAGAGTAAAGAGTAAAGAGTAAATAATAAATAGTGAATAGTAAAGAGTAAATAGTGAATAGTAAATAGTAAAGAGTAAAGAGTAAAGAGTAAAGAGTAAAGAGTAAAGAGTAAAGAGTAAAGAGTAAAGAGTAAAGAGTAAAGAGTAAAGAGTAAAGAGTAAAGAGTAAAGAGTAAAGAGTAAAGAGTGAAGAGTAAAGAGTAAAGAGTAAAGAGTAAAGAGTAAAGAGTAAAGAGTGAAGAGTAAAGAGTAAAGAGTAAAGCGTAAATAATAAATAGTAAATAGTAAATAGTAAATAGTAAATAGTAAAGAGTAAATAGTAAAGAGTAAATAGTAAAGAGTAAAGAGTAAAGCGTAAATAGTAAAGAGTAAAGAGTAAATAGTAAATAGTAAATAGTAAATAGTAAATAGTAAATAGTAAATAGTAAATAGTAAATAGTAAATAGTAAATAGTAAATAGTAAATAGTAAATAGTAAAGAGTAAATAGTAAATAGTAAAGAGTAAAGAGTAAAGAGTAAAGAGTAAAGCGTAAATAGTAAAGAGTAAATAGTAAAGAGTAAAGAGTAAAGAGTAAAGAGTAAATAGTAAAGAGTAAAGAGTAAAGAGTAAAGAGTAAATAGTAAATAGTAAATAGTAAATAGTAAATAGTAAATAGTAAATAGTAAATAGTAAATAGTAAATAGTAAATAGTAAATAGTAAATAGTAAATAGTAAATAGTAAAGAGTAAAGAGTAAAGAGTAAAGCGTAAATAGTAAAGAGTAAAGAGTAAAGAGTAAAGAGTAAAGAGTAAAGAGTAAAGAGTAAATAGTAAATAGTAAAGAGTAAAGAGTAAAGAGTAAAGAGTAAAGAGTAAAGAGTAAAGAGTAAAGAGTAAAGAGTAAATAGTAAAGAGTAAAGAGTAAAGAGTAAAGAGTAAAGAGTAAAGAGTAAAGAGTAAAGAGTAAAGAGTAAAGAGTAAAGAGTAAAGCGTAAATAGTAAATAGTAAATAGTAAAGCGTAAATAGTAAATAGTAAATAGTAAATAGTAAATAGTAAAGAGTAAAGAGTAAAGAGTAAAGAGGAAAGCGTAAGTAGTAAAGAGTAAAGAGTAAAGAGTAAAGAGTAAAAAGTAAAGAGTAAAGAGTAAAGAGTAAAGAGTAAAGAGTAAAGAGGAAAGAGGAAAGCGTAAAGAGGAAAGAGGAAAGGGGAAAGAGGAAAGAGGAAAGAGGAAAGCGTAAAGCGTAAAGCGTAAGTAGTAAAGAGTAAAGAGTAAAGAGTAAAGAGTAAAGAGTAAAGAGTAAAGAGCAAAGAGTAAAGAGTAAAGAGTAAAGAGTAAAGAGTAAAGAGTAAAGAGTAAAGAGGAAAGAGGAAAGAGGAAAGAGGAAAGAGGAAAGCGTAAAGCGTAAGTAGTAAAGAGTAAACAGTAAAGCGCAAAGCGCAAAGCGCAAAGCGCAAAGCGCAAAGCGCAAAGCGCAAAGCGCAAAGCGCAAAGCGTAAAGCGTAAAGAGTAAAGAGTATGAGCAAGGGCAATAGCAAGAGTAAGTGTATGAAGGGAAAGAGGAAAAAGGAGAGAAAATGGAAGAAAGGAAAAGAAAAGAAAGAAAAAAGAAAGAGAAAAAGTAAGAGGAAGGGGAAGAGAAAGAAGAAGAGGAAAAGCAAGAAGAAAAGGAGTAAGAAGAAGAGAATTAACGGTGAGAACGAGGAAGATGAGCAGGAAGAGGAGGAAGAAAAGGAAGAAGAGGAAGAAGATGAGAAAGAAGAGGGAAAAGAGGACGAAGAGGAGGAGGAGGAAGAGGACGAAGATGAGGAAGAAGAGGGAGAAGAGGAGGAGGAAGATGAGGAAGAAGAGGGAGAAAAGGGGGAGGAAGAAGAGGACGAAGATGAGGAAGAAAAGGAAGAAGAAGAGGAAGAAGATGAGAAAGAAGAGGAAGAGGACGAAGAGGAGGAAGAAGAGGAGGACGAAGATGAGGAAGAAAAGGAAGAAGAGGAAGAAGATGAGAAAGAAGAGGGAGAAGAGGACGAAGAGGAGGAGGAAGAAGAGGACGAAGATGAGGAAGAAGAGGGAGAAGAGGAGGAGGAAGATGAGGAAGAAGAGGACGAAGAAGAGGAAGAAAAGGAAGAAGAGGAAGAAGATGAGAAAGAAGAGGAAGAAGAGGACGAAGAGGAGGAGGAAGAAGAAGAGGAAGAAGAGGAGGACGAAGATGAGGAAGAAAACGAAGAAGAGGAGGAAGAAGATGAGACAGAAGAGGGAGAAGAGGACGAAGAGGAGGAGGAAGAAGAGGACGAAGATGAGGAAGAAGAGGGAGAAGAGGAGGAGGAAGATGAGGAAGAAGAGGGAGAAGAGGGGGAGGAAGAAGAGGAAGAAGAGAACGAAGATGAGGAAGAAGAGGGAGAAGAGGACGAAGAGGAGGAGGAAGAGAGGAAGAAGAGGAAGAAGAGGAAGAAGAGGACGAAAATGAGGAAGAAGAGGGAGAAGAGGAGGAGGAAGATGAGGAAGAAGAGGGAGAAGAGGAGGAGGAAGAAGAGGAAGAGGAAGAGAAGGGAAGGGAAGAAGGAGAAAAGAGGAAAAAGTAGGAGTAAGGGAAGGACGAGGAGAGACAAAGATCACTGTCCTCATTGCGCACTACAGTTTAAAATTAAAAACAGCACATGTAGACGTAGTCTTTATTTTCGTAATACATCTTCCATCAGACCAGGTGAAATCTACGTAAACACACCTCAACTTGTTCGTCCTTCAAACACTTTCTCAAGACTCCGATTACTTCAGGTGAACCAATAGCACCAAGTGCTTCACCGGCCTAACAAATAAACAATGTCAGTTGATGATAAAACTGTTGCAGAAAATTACAGATACATGTATAACAATTAAGAATTTACTTTACGAATGAGATTTAGAAAATGCGCTAATTAACAATTAGACAACGGGACCGAGTGTTCTATGAGCTGGTTTAGACGAGACCGAGTTTTCTATTAGCCGTTTTCTACGAGCAGAGAGTCAACTTGGCTTCGCCTCGTTGAATATCTGCTCGTAGAAAACGAGGGCGAGTTGTCTAATTGTTTTAGTATGAAAGAGCTGGCAATACTAATAAATTACTTCAATTTTTGAGATGTAAGATATTTTCCCAACTTATCCCTGACGAATGAAAGAAGCGCCTTTCAGGTAAAAACTAGAACTTATCTCAATTCAATTCACAATACTGTAAAATACCCTCGGAGATTGTTTGGTAGCAATGACAGCGAAAAACGCTGAATACTTTAAAGGATGTTCGGACACATTATGTTGCTACAATCCTCGACAAAATTTTTGGGACACTCTACCGTTTTTGACGATTTTTGCATGGTGTCCCAAGGACTTTTGTCCAGGATTGTCTGAAAATGGCGAATTTAAGAAAATCGAACAAAGAAACAATTTGGGCACAGCAATTCTGCAGTTTGTTCGAAAATCACACAAATACGCTCCCTATCAGGGTTGGGCAATATGCAAATTAAGTAAGAGTTCTCATGCGGGTGGTACCAGTGCGGGTGGGAACTCCGCAGGCACTCTGCTCCAGTGATCTCTTCCGCATTTAGGGGATCAGGGGGAGCAGAAACGGAGGCTCTTTTTCTTAAACTTTGCAATGTTACAAAGCTAAAAGCTTTATTGAAAATTTAAGAATTTGTCATTTTCAGACAAATTCTGAACAAAATTGTTGGGACACTTTGCCGTTTTTGATGATTTTTACATAATGTTCCAAGGACTTTTCTCCAGGATTGTAGGCTACAGTTGCTAAGGATGACTGATTTTAGGAAATAATCTCTATAGTTTCGATTGTGATCAGTGGCGGACACTTCAGGAAATATAGGGGGGGAGTTGCAAAGGGTGCCAATTTTTCCGGCCCCCCATTTTCTCAAAAGCAAATTTCAAAACCGAGAGTAAAATCGTCTAAATACTGTGAAGTCTTATAAGGACCCGAAAGGCTGAACACTGAAAGAGTTATGTGAAAGTTAAGTTAATTGAAGGCTCTAATCACATATAGGAATAGCTTACCCAAGCTAGAACATGAATTGCAGTATACTTCTATTTAATCGTAGAGGCTAGATCTAACATCAAGAAATAACTTTCTTCAAGCTGGTTTTGGAAATTGACCTGGTAGAAATTTTACTAAATTATACACACTTCCGTCGATATTGCAACGCCGCCTGCACGTACGCTATTCTTAGCTGCTTAAATAATTCATTTGCAGACTTATTTATTAACTTTACAACCATGCAAGAATGCAAATGTACAGTAAATAAAGAGTGCAATACTTGAACATGATTGAAGGAATGATCAACAGGACACGAGTCCCATGTGAAGACCAACCCAACAAAAAAATTACATAATAAACGTTAAGTAAACACACGATAAAAAACAAACAAACAACCTAATACACAAATTACATAAAGATTTAAGAGCAACAACTTGGATTGAAAGAACGACATTTAGAACAGAAACATTTCCAGGTGCGCAGTCTATTAACATCGAAATTGGAGTCTAACTTAGTAGAGCAGTGAATATAAAGTTCATGTTTAAAAATGGAAACAGAAGTACTATCACGAACTATCGGAGAGAGATTGTTCCAGAGAAAGACAATTCTGTTGAAAAACGAATTTCTAAAAAGAGAAGTCCTACAAGGATTGGCTTGAAGCAAGTTGTTTTGACTTGAACGAGTGCGAGACTGCGGATAGAAGAAAAAGTAACAAAACGGGAGATATCTAGATTGTAGAGACCTTGTTTGACTTGGTTGACTAAGCATTTTAATTTACTAGCATTTCAATAAGTTCAACTCAGGCACGACGTGTGAAACCATCACGTTCAGCAGTCTGAACTCTGAATATGACCTTTTGATGTGCAGTATGCACCATAGAGATCATATAAATACTAGAGGGGGCATTGGCGGGAAAATTTGGTAACCACATGGGGGCCGCCATTACCTATGATATTTCAGTCAATTGGTTGGCAAATGTACTAGACCCAGTCCTTTGCCAACCAACGCGCCTAATGTTTGCCTCTACAAAAATCCAAGATGGCGGCGTTCAATTGGTTACCCGCGGTTGACTGAAATTAGGATAGGATGCCCCCTCTAGTATTTATATGATCTCTATGGTATGCACGTCAACAGCTAAAAGTATGAATCACGAAAAGCCAAAAATGCATTGGTTCAGCTGGTTTATTCTTATTTCGATTTGATACAGTTAGGGGGTGATATATTGATATTTGAAACCACCCCACTCTATCACGGTTGTAAAAGATTGTTACCATGTAGTTACTAAGCCAATGAGCTTTCCTTGAAATTTTAATTTAGAAATTATTGGGGAGGGGGAGGGGGGTGCCGCCGTAGTGTCCGCCACTGATTGTGATTATACAGACTTAAGGAAGATATTGCATGCAGGGAACAGTAGGTACATGTAACAGTTTTTCGTTTGGTGACATAATATGATGAAGTCACGCTGACATCACCAAAAACCTTTAAAATTTTCGCCTTTTTAAAGTGCCACTACGACGAAAAAATCGTGTATCTAGTATTGATACCAGTAAACTATCATTTCCAAATGACGAATACCGGCGTTTTTAGTTTCTCAAAATATTGTCTCGTTCTCGAGATATTTTAAGAGCCTCTATGGCCTGCAAAAGAAAATGTTTCCCGAAATTGTTTTCAAAAATATTAAATGCTCGCCCATTAACAGCGCTCCGAAGTTGGCCAAATCAGCCCAAATCACGCCATTTTGAAAGTTAGACCATTTTCTTGGACCTGGGCTCTAATTGATAGATTACGTCACATATGCGTCACAGTCAGAACACCAAAATTTCTTCCGCCAAGTCTGAGTCAGACGAACCATCTTGGAACATATTGATGAATATATCTAAAGTTTTCATTGCTTAAATAAAGGTTTAAGAGACGCAATACCAAAAACACACTAAATAGTCAGAAGTTCGGTTCCGACCGTGACGTCACACAGTAAACTCGCACCATGCACCCTAATGCACGGACACAGTTAGAGGTACCAAATTTGAAGCGCTGTTAATGGGCGGGGATTTAATATTTTTGAGAAAAAATTTCGGGAAACATTTTCGTTTAACCTAAGTTATTTAAATATGTAAAGACCCCACAGGCCATAGAGGCACTTTAAGTTTGTGAAACATGTAAATTAGGTGCCTCGTGACGTCATTTACTCACACAGGCAAAAAGAAGATTTAAAAAATGAGTAAAATATCTGAAACTAAAAAGTAGAAATAATTCAAACTTTGCACAAAAATAGTTCTGGGGAAAATACACTCCAACGTTCACATTCTGTTGTTTCCATGGATACCGTTTCTTTTCAAAAGAATGTGATAATTGAAACATTCGAAATACAATATCTGTGTGTCTACAAATATTCATGTCAATGTATTGCAATAAAAGTTGTTTTATGGAGAAAAAATAACATTTTGTTTTACAAATGGAAGGCGCCTGTTTGCAAACGGTATCCATGGGAACAGCATAACTATTCTTGTGCAAAGTTTGAACTATTTTTACCTCTTAGTTTCAGATATATTACTCATTTTGTAAATCTTATTTTTGCCTGTGTGAGTAAATGACGTCACGGGGCACCTAATTTACATGTCTCAGAAACTTAAATTTCTCAAGAACGAGACAATATTTTGAGAAGCTGAAAACGCCAGTATTCCCCATTTGGAAATTATAGTTTACTGGACCTTTATCAACACTAGGTTCACGATTTTTCGTCGTAGTGCCACTTTAACATTATGCTATATATGTTTGAGAATCATGTAAATCAGAGCGGCTATCTGTGAGGTGTAATAAAAGTAGTGTGCTGCGTAGGCAGTGTAGAAACAACAATCGAAATATAGTAAGGTTAGATATACTGCCGAAACAGAGAACGTAGGAGTCTAACGTTTCGAGCGAAGGCCCTTCGTCAGAGAGAAACGTCTCTCTCTGACGAAGGGCCTTCGCTCGAAACGTTAGACTCCTACGTTCTCTGTTTCGGCAGTATATCTAACCTTACTATATTTCGATATCTGTGATGTGCAAGCTTTACAATACCTCGTGTCTAACCATAGGTTCTTGTTTTTTGTCTTCCAACACCCTAAAACAATCGCAACGTTTTAAGCTAGGGCTCAATTTCCCGTCTGCATAATCTGCATGCTATTCTTCATAACTGCTAACTTTCATCCAAAAGACGCCCTTCACTTCACGCTTTACTAATACAACAGTCCAGGGCCGTCGCGAAGGGGGTTGAGCAGGGGGTGGGGGGGGGGGGGGGGGGGGGTGTGTGTGTGGGGGGGGGGGGGGTGAGCATTAATTTTGCTGACAAATGGGGGTGGTCAGTGGGGGTGGCCATTTAAAAGTAATAAATCCACAATGTTCTTGGACATGTCATTAGGTGACATGAAAATTGTCTTATTTTAAAACGACCAAACTACCAGAAACGCCGACTGTCTTACAGGAAAGATGGAACTATAGTTATATTTCAAGGGAGTCATTGCAGACCGTGGGGCTCCGCTACTACAAAAGAATAGATAGATAGATAACTTTATTTAAACACGCTTACAACGTCAACAAAAGCTGATTTCCACGATGGGCGTGTACCACTGACCCATATATAACAGTTATACAACCGACAACTCGCGTATAACGGTTATACAATGGTTATATGTAGGTCAGTGGAGTGCACACTAAGTAAGAATAGATAATAGATAATTTATATGCTATAGTAAAAAAGTAAGTAACGGGCATGCACCACTGACCTACACATAACCGTTTTAAAATTCACAGTTACATATAGGTCAGTGGAGTGCATACTAAGTAAAGAACAAATTTATATACTATAGTAAAAAAATATAACGGGTGTGCACCACTGATCTACATGCATATCTGACTACTCTTTCTATAGTTTTGACCTCGTTTAAGTTTCAATCAGTTCTTCAAAATATACGGTCTAACATAGTAATATAATACGGTTAGTGAAACATGGAATGTTAATTGTAAACTGCGGTCAACCGGTCAGCCATCAGCGTGATCGTTGAGTACTGTATGTAAGCCTATTAACAAGTCATAAGAAAACAAAATGGCGGCACATTTCATTATCGACGAAAGAGAACGAGACACTGTCTACGAGAAGTCGAGAAGAAAGCGACACCCTGGATAAAAGCAAGTAGCAACGATAATCTTTAAGGTAGCGAAAGTGTATTTATAACTATAGTTCCTCACACCTCAGTTCCTCTGCTGTATATCTCGTGATTACGGTGCTTTCGAATAGTAATTTGCAGTCTTGCCGAAAAAAGATTTGCCGACAAAAGTTTCATTTGCCGACAGCAGTTTTTCTGGGGGTGGGGTCACCCCCCCTCCCACCGCCCCACGCCCCCTTCGCGACGGCCCTGTATAACACATACCTTATTAAAAAGGGTATAGCATATTCATCCTACAAAAAGAAAACGATATTTTCAACTACACTGCAGAAAGTGACGAAAGACGCTCCATGCCCAATATTACTTATAATATACCCAATCTGTTAATAAGTCTTTATTAGTTCGTCTTCTTCTCTGTTTTTTCCTCTTCTTTGCTGCGTTCGTCTTCGGATGTTGCTGTTTACTTTACTTTTGTGCTTCTTCGCTTAGCTTCATGTTTAGACCTGTACTTTACTTGCAGGCATTTATATACAAGCAGCTTCCAAGGAAAGTAACACCATGCAATATCCGTGAATATATTATTGTTCAAAATTTTCATAAAAACATGCCTAATGCTTTGCTATTTTCATCAAATCAACTCCTTCCCGCCAAAAATAGAGAATAGACCTCTCGCGGTCTGGGAGAAAAATACCACTTTTTCAGGAACAGGTGGGCAATTTTTCTACACATGCGCGGCAAGAATGCGTGGATTCGCGTGGGTTCGTGAAACGCGCGGGACATATTCCCGTCCGCGATATAATTGAAAAGGAAATAAACAAAATGCTATATTCAATGTCGAATTAATCTATACCTGGCCCATTTTTTACCAAATGAATTACCGACTCAGCAGTTCAATTGCCAACCAAAGATTACTAAAATCACGGGCTGAAAGTAATGCGAACGTCGAGTTTTTGAGATATTTTTGCATTTCTGCTTTATTTGCCATTCGAATTTCGCCACAGTCAACGGCTGAAAATGACCTTCTCCCCAGAACTACACAATAAGCTTGGTCTGTGATAAAATCACATAGTTGGAAAAAGACGTAGAAATAATAGTCAAAAGCGTCTTCAAAAGTTGCCGCTGACATAACAAGTGTGGTTTTTTGCTCAGTCTTCAAACCCATTATATTGTGCTTGCGCCGACCATGGATCATCGTGAGTGATTTTTGAACGGGTTACGCATTTTTCCCAAAGATAATTTTGATCCATATCCTTCGTAAAAGAAGAGGGATAATTGCTGTTTTCGTTGAAAATAGAGTAATTTGATCAACTCGTGTTCGCAAGAAAAGCTTTGCCTTTGGAATGAATATGTAAAGCACATTTCGGGAACATAAAAGTAGGAACTAAATATCTGAACTTATCTAAGGTAAAAGAAAACGTTTAATCGATCCTGCATGTGAGCTCGAACAGAAAGGAGTCGAGGAGTTGAAATAAGTTTTCTTTAAGATCATCTTCGTAAAATGCCGTACTTCCGCTGCTCCGATTACAAACCTTTTCAGCTTCAACGAAAAACACCAAGTTGAACAGCAAATCGCTGGATCGACAAGCTTGAAAGGCATATTAAAAACGAAGAAAAGCTCAGAGAACTCGAAAACTCGATATTAAAATCGTATTTTGACTTTCGCATAAAGAAAATGCCAATAAAGAACAAATACGCCCGCGATTTTTTTGTCAGCTCAGGTAAGTTTTCCACGTGTTTTTTTCCGGACCTCTCAGCAACCAATCAGCGTGCGCTGTGACCTGAAATCATGCTCAGTCATAGAGTAGTTTCCTGTACAGGATAAAGGAATGGGGGACTAATCATCCTTACTTGCAACCAGCGGCTGAATTGCGAAGGACGTAGATCAACGTGGCCGTGGCGGGGCATATCAAAGACGCTCCAGGCAGCCGCCATACGACACAGTTCAG
Organism: Corallium rubrum; assembly: GCA_964035015.1. Lineage (NCBI taxonomy): Eukaryota > Metazoa > Cnidaria > Anthozoa > Scleralcyonacea > Coralliidae > Corallium > Corallium rubrum. The sequence goes on from OZ035997.1 coordinate 88,665,154, forward strand.
ACCACGGATCACAGCTAAGATGTAGAAAAACAGGTCATCCATCCAAGTACTAACCCCATCTAACCAGGCTTAACTTTTTGGTGAGAGGCAGCGCGCTAAGAGCACACGCCATGCACCCCTGCTCCGCGACACCAGAGGCGTAGGAAGGGGGGGGGGGGGGGCTGGGGGGCTTGAGCCCCCCCCCCCCAAAAAAAAAAAAAATAGTCAGGACAAGCGTTGCTAAATTTAATGATTGTATTAGTGCGACTATACAGAGGCTAGGAGTGGAGCTACTTACGGTAATCTACCTACGGGGTTCATCTACACAACAACACGAGATTTCACAAATGGGGGTAGCGTGATTGCGTGAATAGCCTGAAGTGTTAGCCATCCTGCCACGCGACATGCGGGCTCTGAGACGAGAATGGTGAGATTGGTTCCCAGATTGGTTTAATAATTTCGTCGTTTTTATGTTAAAATTTGAACTATGCTTGCTGTAGAATTAGATGAAAAAGTTTCCTCAAATTGCTGCAAATTGTGTTTCCGAGGTTCTAGATTTCAAAATTTTCCTGGAGAGCACCCCCGAACCCCGCTAAAAATGCGGTCACTGATTATCTGCATGTCGACTTCAGCCCCCCCAACTTTGAATCCGTTCCTACGCCTCTGCCCGACACACCGAAAAAACGAGGTCAATACGCCATTTGATATATGGTTTTTGGGTTGTTGTTTTTTATGTCTTTAATTCATCGTTCGCGTCTTCAGATTTTGAGGTCTACCTTACTTTTGAGCTTGTTCGTTTCGTTTCATGTTTACACATGTTAAGGTCTTCGTAGAGGTTTTCAGGGTCATTTCTTTAAAGCGCTCTCAATTCGTCAGAATTTATGCCACAAAAATAAAATTGAAAATAAATGGTGCGTACCTGCATTTGTCCGAGGCAATAGGCACATTCGTGTTTTAAAAGTGCTGAATCATGTTCAAAACCTTTTAAAAACAATAATTTTACAGTCAGTTTTAAACATAAAATAGTTAGTGAAATACATGAAATTTATCACTTGTCTTCTGTATACAGTACATGTATATTTATTTAATATTTTATTATTCATCAAATTTGCTTTTACTTAAAGTTAAAAAATATATGAAAATACATTGCCTAATTGTACTGTATATACACTTTCTGCATGCATGGTAAATGCTGTACATACATTTAGGTTTGTGTATATAAATATACAGTACTAGATAATTCAGTCCTTTTCGTTTGATGCCTGCAATCGCACGCGCATGCATTGGCACACGCGTGAACCCATCTGTGCATGCTGTTTATCGCACGCGTGAAAAGCCACGTTCAGTTGAAAATGCACAAGGCAGATTTTGCTAAAACGATTTTCATCCTAGCCAAAAATAAACAACATTGCGTTTCCTACTTGAACAATGTATGTTAATCTTCTGTATAATTTCGCTCTCAAACAATTAATTTGTATTCGAGCTACGTTTCCAAGGAAGTTGTTTGTGATGATTTTTGTGCGCTCATTGGCTGAAAATTCCGAGTTAGCCAATCAGAACTTAAGTGGACGCTGTGCACATACCAACGCTGAAGGGAAACCCAGCCATTAATGACCTTTTGATCAGCTGCGCAATCAAAATTCTTTTTGGGGAGAAAGCAGCCAAAGGCAAAAAAAATTGAATTAAAAACATTCAATAGCTATGGGAAATCAGAAATTATCAGTAATAAAACTGTTGAAGAAGGAGGGAGAAAATATGCAAACTTTATCTGGTGCAAACTATGTGTCAACCTCGTACCCAGGGTCTTATCTTCGCTCCCCCGACTATGTGTGAGAAACAAGGATGCCATACTTGGAGACCAAACAATAAAGGGGAGCACCATTTAAGGCACCGGCCAAAGCATTCATTGATGGCACCAATGGTTACCAAACATCAGGGTAGTTTACGCTCCAGGCAAGTGGTCAAGAACCTAGCATGGTCAATTCATCAGATGATGAGTCTGATTCTGACACAAGTGCTTCCAATGATTATGATGAACAAATATAAAACTATACTCTGTGTTCGGATTGACGTTCTATTTTAAATGTTATTTCTTCCTTTTATATAAATATAATACATGTATTTTCTTGTGTTATGGTTACTTAACTGGTCAGATTAGTGGTTTATTGTTACCCGTGCAATTCGCATGCACAAATTTGTTTGTGTGTGTGAATTACATGTACTGTATATACCGCACGCGTGTAATTTTGCTCCCGAAAAGGACTGATAATTATAAATAAATGCAACAACCTGTTACCCCTAGCCCACTTTTACATGCATTGATTTTCAAATACCCCTCCCCCGTTAACTGTTCAAACTGTTTTATATTACAGTATATCAATATGACCAATTTCTGACATTTGATTGATCAATTGATTAATTGATTGATACATTTACTGTACTGCTCAGAAATAACCTAACAGTGCAGTTGAGGTTGAGGTTAAGTTAAACAATGATAGAAATAGTAATAAACTTTAGTAAAGCACAATAAAATAATCTTTAATACAGAAAACAGTCCATACTTTGATTCATAGTGATTTAGCAGATTTAGCAGGCCCGGCAGAGATGGAGTGGCTGGGGAGGCCACAGCTGCCCCACTTTTCCATCAAATGCAGTTTGTAGTTCAGCGTACCAAGGTGAAGCTTAAACATTTTATTAGCAAAATTATCCAGCAGGTTAAAAAGCCATAATTATTAAATTTTCTTAATGCAACATATGCCTTAAATTATCGTGAATTCTATCTTTAAATACCTGAATATCATCATTGTCTTTCCAATTAATTTTTCGGAAATTCCTCTCAGAACACTCAGAAAATGTCCTTCTGGGGCATGTGAAATTCAAAAGCTTTTGGGGGACCATACCCCCAGACCCCCCTAGCAATCTTCATGAAGGCCCCTCCACTTCTCCAGAGCTTCTGCCGGACCTGTTTAGAGACAGTTTAACTAACACTGAACAGAGTTATATTACGATTACTGTCGTGGCAATAGAAGCATTCCTAAAATAATTGTACAATTCATTTGTTCAAATTGATCAATTCATTTGATGAACTTCCTGTTTATTATTGCTAAACTTCCTGTTTTGAATTTGATTGGTTCCTGGTTTTTGAATAACCAATAAGAAAAAGGACTACTTGCCAAACATCAATCAAATTCAAAACAGAATTCAAAACAGGAAGTTTAGCAATATTTTCATCAAATGAATTGTTCAATGTGAGGAATACAACTGCACAATTATTTTAGGAACGCTTCTATTGCCACGAAAGTAAGCTGAGGTTAAACCTAGGTTTGACCTTGGTTTTTGTTAGGTTATTTCTGAGCAGTACTGTATACTGCATGCATATACCATACTTTAAGAAAACAATAGAACAATAAAATAGAAAAATCATAAAAATACAAAATTTACAGATACTATAAAGTGTAACCATAGTGCACCATTGGAAAGATAAATCAACAAAAAAACTCTACACTAGTACTGTACATTGTGCATGGAGCATGCAAACACCAAACCAAAATTAAGTTATGGCCTACTTTTACAAATCCAGTCGATTGCTTCATGCCCTCCTATATTTTTCAATGTAAACAATGCTCTAAATTTATCAGCCAATGAGCTGAAAGGAAAATAGAAAAATAAACAAACAAATTAGTAAGGCAGCAACACATGTTTTAAAAATGTTCACCCCTAAAACCAACAAATCCTGGCCAGGGCTCTTCTCTCAGTTGTGTACAATAATAGTGTTGCACAAAGACTGTATATAATACTAAGAGACTGTATACACCACTGCCTGTGGATTATTGATGTTTATAGGGAAATAAGATATACATACATGTACTGCTAACCAGGCTAGCTATGTCACCAGATTTACACATGAATAAGATACTTGATTGCACTTGTACTGTCTAATATTAAGCAAAATTAATAGTTTGCATAATTAGAATAGTCAGTGCTGCAAATAACGGCTGGTCACCAGTTGTGATATTTTCACCTTGACAGCCACTTTTTTTGTTTTCAATGATCATTTTCACCAGGCTGGTCAATTTTTTTTGTAGTCTCCTCTTTATTTTTTCCACCTGACCTCTTCACTACAAATTAATGCAGTCTCCTCACCTACATGCCTACCTGAACGTCAATATGTTTTTCAGATTGTAATGGAGATGAAATTTTAGGGTGATTATGTGAGCCAACGAGATGTTAAATAAAACGACATGTTATTAAGTAAAGTTGTTTTTCCTTCATAAACAGCTGTTAAACATATATCAAGATTAAGTAATGTTTATCTGTACATGTACATGTACATGTACATGTACATGTACATGTACTTGTAATGTGTAACTGGCAGGATTTGCCACTTAACCACTGGAATTTTATTTTTCCCTGTTACCATTACCATCAAGTTGCAGAAAATTATGTGCAGTGCTGAGACTAGATAGATCAGTGAAGCAGACCCCTACCCCAGAAGGGTTTTTTTTGTGTGGGGAAGGTTTTGTTTTTTTTTGCAAATAAGTGCAAGGAAAACTTGCAATAAATATGCAGAAATCTCTTGCCAGAAGTCAATAAATGTTGTTAATCTTGTTATGACTTATGAATACCACCCTCAGGTCACATAATCAATAGCAAGATCACAAGAGAAAAACAATGCTTGGCCACACAGCGCACGGATATCATTAATTTCTTGTGCAATCTAGCAACTTTTGCACGGATGCAGAAAAATTTACCCCAAATGCGTGGATTTTTAAAAATGTGGGGAATTTTGTGCGGGGAATTAATTCCCTGCAACAAGAAAACTTCTCAGTCTGGCCCCTACCCAAAAATTGCCAGAAACCCCACCCCCACCCCCACCCCCCTGGACTTCAAGTAAATCCATACTTTGAATGTAAAAATGTTTTGGTACACCTATGTTTGTTTATTATATATGTATCATATACATAATAAATACTATACTTTGTTGTTTTTAAGAATACGTGGAACTATCATGTCAACAGTGTTGCGATATTAAAATGACTAAATGAGGATGATTTCGTCCCGTTTCGTCCACATGTTCAATGTAGATTGTAGAGAAAACAGATTACAGATGAAATAAAAGCTCTACACACTATAAATTTCAGACCAACCTGGATTCATTAACTAGTTGCTTTCCAGTCAGTTCAACGAAACCATTGCTTTTACTGACCATTTTAATTCTTGATTTTGTCAAGGTTCTCATGAGACACTTGGGATTGCAACAGCTGACCAAAAGGAACGTGGCAGCTAGTACCCAGGGAAATCAGCGAAGTCATGTTTACGTAATCCCAAATTAATTACAGGAACCGAATTCAGGAACTGTTCGAATTCGATATAAATTTTTGTGAATTATGGCTGCGAAGATCGAAGATGGTTCAGACGAGGTTGCGAAAAAGAAGAACCCTCGTCCAATACTGAAGAATAAGCTAGAAGGTTGCAGTGATGTGGTGAATATGGCCAAAACAATCCCTCACGAAGACGCTGTTATCACTGTATCTGAGGATCGGTTAGTCTTCATGTTCTTCAACTTGTTCCATCGATAATTTCTCATATTTATTCTGAAGGTCTTCTTTCCTTCATTTGAGACTCAAAAAGACATCCTGAGACATTATCTCTATTACTGATCTTTTTAGAAGTGTTCGAGTTTGGATTAAACGGGAGAGTGGGCAGTATTGGCCAAGCATATGTCATATGATGCCAGGCAAGTGCGATTATACAGTATACATATTACATAGTATACATTGGAAAAGCAGATAAAAAGCAATATTGAGCCGACATCACACTATAGATTATTGATCTAACATATTGTAAACAAGTAGTTATTTTCGTCAGTTATTTTTCTTACGTTCTTTATTAAATCTGAAAATAGCCTTGAGTGAGTTTAATACTGCGTCAGTATATTTCCAAAATATGTTAAGGCGGTTAAGTGGGTTTTCTTTGATCTACACTATTCCAATTTATTTTTAGCTGATCAAGGTCTCAAAAACAATTAACAAAAAATGGTGACCTTTGAAAATTCCCTTTGTAAATTTAATAGGTTCATGAGGTCATGAGGGAACATTTTTGTGATTGAAAATTTGAAATCATACTACTGTGCAGTACTGTAATGTTTCACATTTAATTATATTTATTTAGCAGGATTTTTTATATATTTAAAGCAGGAGATTTTTACATAATTAATCTATATATATATATATATATATATATATATATATATATATATATATATATATATATTATATCAAAAATCTTGATTGTCACAACCATCAAGATTTGAGGTAAACCTACTGAGCTCACGGTCAATGCCAGAGAAGGTCGAGGGAATGGGGTTTAAATACTGAATTTGAAAACTACCTCGTTTCATCAAGTCAGCATCAAACTGTACTCAGTTCAGACTGTATTATTTATTTAAAAGCTTCTAGGACGGCGTCGGCCACGGTTGAAATCCTAATATTACCAGGGTTAAGTCACATTGGCCTGAAAAACAGAGAAAAATCTTCTCGACGTTTCGAGCAAAGGCCCTTCGTCAGGAGAAATTAGTGGAAAAATTTTCACTAATTTCTCCTGACGAAGGGCCTTTGCTCGAAACATCGAGAAGATTTTTCTCTGTTTTTCAGGCCAATGTGACTTAACCCTGGTAATATTTGTATTATTTATTACTGTATGACATCATGCAGTCATATATATATATATATATATATATATATATATATACTCAACAAATTTGACTAGGCATATTTATTACTATTTAGTTTTGTAACCACGAGATGTGGCACTCTTCAGATAAAACGGCCTAATACCTGACAGCTAAAACTTACAATATTTTGTACAAACAGATGATGCTTTAATCCTATTTACCATGCAAGCTAATCAATTATCACCTTATCGTTATGTTGACACCACGTGGAAATACCGAACTTAAGCGGTAATTTTAAAATAGTTAGAGTTCATTAAGAGTTAATTAAAAGGAATTTTTTAGCATGTCTGCATGAAGAAACTAGTTCATTGCGTTTGTTTAGGGTAGCCATAGTAGGTTTACATATGATAAAGTATTTTTCCCATAAACAGAGATTACATCTATTTGAAGCGCAATTATAAGGCTTAGCTCGCTTCAATATTTTCCAATTAATATTAAACTCAACAATGTTATTTTTCAAGTCCCAAATGTGTTTACTCAGCTCTGTGGAGTTCTGTTTCTTATGAGAATTAAATTATGCCTTGTGGTTTGTAAATCTGGTCTTAAAAGAGTTCTCAGTAAGCCCGACATACGTTTGTGGAGGTCTGTTATCTTTAGTG